>PPHD01022586.1:0-12789 GCA_002909625.1 Bambusicola thoracicus | reverse complement strand
TTTCTCCATACTCTGATTTTTGATTGACTAACTATAGGGACCTTTTGGTTCCTTTTGGATGCTATTATAAAGGAGCTAATTTTCCAAGATACTTTTTTTCTGGCAAATTCAGGCTCCTACCTAAGGTTCTGGAGTTCACTTCTAGGATCTGCTGCATAAAATGTAATAAGGTAAGTTTTAGGTACCGGGTGCTGGACCTCAGTAATAAACCTAAAATAACTGTGAATCAGAACAATTAAATCCATTTTCTGTACATCCTTTTGCTCTTTGTATCAACAATGCATTAAATTTGTGAAAGAAACTCATGATTTTCTGCAGTATTTATAATGAAATCAGCAGCCAGTGACAAAAATAAAGGAAAAAAAAATCTGGACCTTGTCAGCTTGTTGTTCTTACAAAAGGAAATTCATATGGTAATATGCAGTCTAATTCCTCTGTGGATAAAAACTGCATACACAAGAATTCATGTTAACGTCTAGAACAGAAGGAAGACTTTTTTTTTTTCCAATGTTATAAATACCAGCACTCATTGCTATATGCAAGTAGATAATTAGGGTAATTATTCCCAATTAGCAGCTGCAAACCCTGCAGATGGGAATTTCAGGGGCTGGTAACCATTGTAAGAAAGTATTTCTGCATGCTGTAAAGCACTTTCATATTTTGGAAAATGCACATATAATGACCCTCACACTTGCTGTAAAACACTGTTGTTAATACTTCAGTATAAAGAAAACTCTTTCCTGCACTATTTCCTGTACTATTACAGTACTACTTTTCTCTAAAGCTACATCACAGCCTGAGACTGCCTGAATTTTTGTGAATATTTAACCCATCAGTTAAAGTCATGGATGAACCAGTGCTGGCCAAACTGGGACTCAGATTTTGCTTCTTTTCTTGCACCGTGATGACAAACTATGCCAATGGCCCTTAACTGTTGCTTGAGATGGACTCCAGGTGTTTTCATAGGCTCTGTATGAAACCTGAGGGAACATGCAGTGAAACTTCCTTGCCAGGTTTTGGAACCATCTCCCCTGTGCTTGTCGGGCTCTGCTCCTTTGGCACAACAGTGAATTAAAAAACAAAACAAAACAAAACAAACAAAAAAAAACCCATACCTATTTTAATAGTATATAATGCTTCTATTTCAATAACAGGTTTGTATGATAGTCAGCTGGTTATTATGGTCATACCAGGACTCTTGGTGTGTGTGTCTGCAGTATGTCACGAGCACAAACGGAGTGGGGATTTTTTCGTTCTTATCTTTCTGAGGAATTCATTTAAGTTATGAACTCAGAAAGTATAAGGAATGTAATTAGCAAAAACAGTAAGGCATGTAACTCTAAGATTCGTTTTTTTTTACAAAGCTTTTTAATGTGAAAAATCAGTCATTCCTCTCTTTTAAAACAGGCTTTCACTTTCAAGCACAACTAAGCCCATGTTTATTCCTTCATCCTTATCCTATCCTTATCTGGTCCTTATCAAGTTATTTGAACATGGAATTTCAGTCAAAGATGTAGACAAACTAGTCATTTTTGTATTAGTAACTAAAAAATTCCTGATCAGCGTCTTCTTAAACATTCAATGTGATTATATTTGAGCTAAAAGAGAGAAAAAAAATCAAGCCAAAATAATTTTTCTATGAAGAAGTTCTTTCTTGAATGAGTGTATTAAGACTGAATGTAATAATTCAGCTTTAATGCAGAAAATTGCCCAGTATACCTTGTTCATCCAGATGTCCATTAAAACTTATTCAGCATTTGGAACTTGTTATTAGCTTTGCTGACATAAGTAATAGAGAGCTTTTGAAAGTGAGAGCTTGTTCATATCATATCCATTAATTTTTCATAGTATAATTTTTTTTAATTCTGTTTTTTACATTTAATTGTACTGCCAGTTGTGGATAATAAGGCTTAAAAATATTTATACTGTATATTTTAGGGGTCTAACTGCTACAAGTACTACTACATGTAAGTACCTCGTAGTTTTCACAGAATCCCAGAGGTCTTTCCTCCAACATACTTTTTGTATGTTAGGTTTTAGAAAGGAAATGAGAAGGATATATCATATTTAGAGGTTTGTATCACATTTAGAGGTTTCAAGTTTGGACAGAAATGTTCATGCTATTCGTCCAACCACCATCCAAAGCTGAATAATAATTAAGGTTTCACAGAATCTTAGAATTAAGGTTTGTTTCTTTGCATGATCTAAGCCATAATTTATTTAGATTCATTCTCTATCTTGCTACTTCATCTAGGAATATAAATCATAATTTATTTCTCTGATATTTCCCTCTAATGTTCTCTGCTCTTTGTGATCTGATTCATCTCTCTCACTGACCACATCTTCAGAGTCTCTTTCTCTCCTGAGCTTGTTTCTTTAATATCTGTGTCTTTACTTGTTCACCCTCTTTTAAAATTTCATTTCCTCCCTAATCCCTTTTTGGGACTCAAAGCACCACTCCAGTTCACCTGTTGTGTGGTTAATTCATGTGTCTTGAAAGGCAGCAAAGATGACAGGGGGATCACGTTAGTTCTTTAAATCTGAACTCCAATCCTGCTGAAATCAATGGGAACATTTACTGCAGCTCCACAGTGAACTCTGTCTTTAGGTCTGAAAAATATTTGACTTGAAAGTCTTTATTTGGCATCTTGCTTTGCAGAAACTCCTTAATATATCTTTAACTTGAAGTTCTGATTTATAGTGTATTGGTAAATAATGCCATTGTACTGTGTAATATATAGGAAGTCATTATGCTTATAAAGGATTTGATGCTGCCAAGTGCATCAGCCCTGGTCTACCAATGTGTTCTGTCGCATCTTTCTTTTTAACTATAAATCATTATAATGGATTTCAATGAGTTACTTATATTGTTTAAGTAAATCACAGACCTCTGGAGATCATTGAGTCCAACTCCCCTGCTAAAACAAGGTTCCCCAGAGTAAGTTGCACAGGAAAGTGTCTGGGTAGGTTTTGAACATCTCCAAAGGAGGAGCCTCCAAGAAGCTTGTTCCAGTGCTCTGTGACCTTCAAAGTAAAGAAGTTATTCCTCATGTACTTATAGACCTTCCTCTGTTCCAAACTGTGCCTATTGCTCGTTACTGTTCTGGGCACTGCTGAAAAGAGCCTGGTTCCATTCACTTACCTGTAGGTGTTTATAAGCATTGATAAGATCCTCTCTCAGCCTTCTCATCTCCAGGCTGAACAGTTCCAGATTTCTCAGTCTTTTCTCGTACGAAAGATGCTCCAGGCCCCTCGTCATCTTTGTAGCACTCCACTGGACTCTCTCTAGAAATTCCTTGTCTTTCTTGAACTGAGGAGCCCGCAACCATTCACAGTATTCTAAATGTGACCTCACCAGGGCAGAGTAGAGGGGGAGGATCACCTCCCTTGACCTGCTGGCCACGCTCTTTTCAATGCACCCCAGGATCCCATTGGCCTTCTTGGCCTCAAGGGCACACTGTTGGCTCACGGCCAACCTGTTTTCCATCAGGACACCCAGGTCCTTCTCAGCAGTTCAGTCCCTAATCTGTACAGAAGCATGCTTGCTTAGTTTATTTGCAAGTCTTTAAACAAGGCTGGTTTCACTGGAAATTGAAAATACTACTCCAGTTCTCTGACAGTTTGTAGTATAGACACATACGTATATTCTACATACGTATCATCTGACCACTAGATTTACTTTTTGAAAAACCACCCCAACTGCATTAATGCAGCTCCAGCTTTGGTGTATTATTAGGAACTGGCTGCATTCCTAGTATGTTACAGTCTCTGTGAAGTATTTAGCAGTTACTAAATTAAAAAAAAAAAAAAAATCCTTTGCCACATTCGTTTTTGTTTTTTTTCTTTTTCAGAAGTTTCTCCTTAATCAGAATAGTATCCATTTATGCATAAATTATGGCTTAGCTTAATCTAAAGAATTCAGTGAGTTTTCTATCAGAGACATACGGTCAGCCTACTGTTTATCAGCTGAAAATCTGCATGCAAACTTTTAAGAGGTTAAGATTTCCTGTAATTTAGAGCGTATGTACATGCAGACCTTGCAGCGAAGCGCACAAGCACTTGATTGTTTCAGAAGTTCTAACATTTATAACGTTAAAATTTCCCATCCTGACATTGAAAGTAAGTTCTCAAATCATTTGTTGCCCTTAGAAATTTCTAAGTGATTTTTTTTTTTTTCTGAAAAATAAAAAAGTTCACAACTTCTCTGGATAAAATGGAAAATGGAAAGAAGTATTTAAATATATGAAAACAATGCATGTTTTGCATTTGTGTTTGATGGTCTCCATTAGGTACCTCAGGATGAATGGGGAGGATACCCTGCCGGTGGGAAAGATGAAGAGATTCCCTGCAGAAGAATGAGAAGTGGGAGCTATATTAAGGCTATGGGAGACGAAGAAAGTGGAGACTCTGATACTAGCCCCAAGACATCACCAAAATTAGCAGTTCGACCCGAGTCATTATTAAAATCCATTGGACAAAGACCACTGGGAGATCATCAAAAGTAAGTTTTACTACACCATGTTATAACCCTTCCTGAAAATTTCCACGAGTAGATCATTTTTCTTTGTGTCTTATTGATAGTGATCAGTCTTCGTAAGAAAAGATTATACTGTAGGTAAAGCTAACTTTGTCTTACTTAGTGTTAAATTAGCTACAGTTTCTCTTGATTAGTGGATGAAAAACTGCTGTCTTCCTCCATTTGTGTAACGAAGGTATTACTTAAGAAAGAGTTTACTATATTTACTGAAGGAAATATATCCATCTTCATATGAGATCTTTAAAAATCTGAATCTTTCTTTTTAGGAGGATAATTTTATAATTATTTGGGGAGTTTTTTGGTTGTTTTTTTTTTCTGAAATAGAAAATACACTATTCTATAAGAGCTATAATAACAAACAAATGATTGTGCATAAATTTGGCACCTTACATCTTATCAGTACAGTGCTTTCTTTATGTATCGAATATATTGTATCATACTCATTTAACACTTTATGGATGCTTTGGTTTGACTGCTTTTTTGTTGTTAATCGTTTTATTGTTGGTATTTTGTTTTGCATTGTTTTGTGCTCTTTTCTTCAGTCACTGCATTTTTAATACGACCTATTAAATAACTAATGCAATTTTAAAAACTACAGGAAAACATGTAGTTGTACGTTTATGTTTATATTCTCTTCAGCCTTTCAATGTATCATTTTAAGTAAACAGTAATTCTTCTTTAGAAGACAATTGGAAAGTGGTAGCCACATTTGCAGTGTGCTTCTATTAATGTGGCTCGGTGTTTCTTACAGCTCAGGAAGTTGATCTTTTTGCCTGGAAGAAATACATAAAAAGGAGAAATGAAGAGTAAAACCTTTGATTGTTGTTTATTGTTCTCTTGATAACACCATGTATAGTAGAGCATGATGACTCATCCTTTCATAAAATAAAATGAAACAAAACAGAAACGTTAGGAAAAAAAAAAAAAACTTCTGGCTTAACTAGATTGAATTATTTAGCTTGCAATCTAGAAGAAAAGCACCAGCCTCCTCTGCTACTGAAGAGAACAGAGGTTTTGTACAATTTCTTGTGCATTCTATAGCTTCTATTCAAATGCATACAGAACAGTGTACTATGAGATGCTGTAAGATTTCTGAGATACTGTGAAGCAAGACTGCTCTGATAAAATTCACTCAGAACAACTTATGGCATCACAAAGAATGCAAAAGGCCTGTGTTTAGGCAACTGAGCCAAATTCTGAATGTGAATCTGAAGGATTTGCTAACATAGTAGCTCCAATGGTGAGACCATGGCCTATTATCTAAATACTGCTGTCAGACCTGTACCTGGTTGATTTCCAAAGATCAAAACGTAAGAGAAGAGCTTAAAGGTAGTGGTTGGAATCAACATTTAAATCTGTTATACACTTAGTTGCTGTATCTGGGCTGGATTTTGAGGTTGAGGCACACTGGCTGTAGTGACTGGTTTAGTCAGGGTTTCTCTAGGTCTCTGGGAAACAGAGAGTGGTCAGTGCGTCAGTGGGTAAGTAGAGGTTGTTCAGGGTAAGGAGTCTGTAATTTCTCAGCAATGGCAGAGGCTTATTTTGTGAATTCCTCTGTCTTGGATTTTCGTGTAAACGACTGTGAAAGCCGTGGGTCCTGCAAAGGGTCAGATATCCCAGAGGGATAAACTGTACTAAGGGAGATCTGAAGTCCAGGGCTTGCCAAGAGTGACCCTTCTGAAGGCAATGGGCAAAGTGGAGGTAGTCAGCTTTCACACCTTGACAAGCTGTATTTCTGCTAGTAAATTAAACAGTGCTGGAGCAGAGGCCTGAGCACTGAAACCTGACCATGTGAGATGACCAGGTTTAAGCGTGGTCTCTCTCAGGATTGTCACTTGGGCCCATGAGTGCTGCCTCAACCACTGCTGGGACTTGGTCTGGGTGGTACTGAAGGACCAGCATCATTTCCAGAAGGCGGTTTGGATGTAGCCGTCCTATTTTGAAGGGTAAAAGAGTATAACAATGTGGTTATGGCCAGACAGTGCCAGTTGGCTTCAAGGCCAGAGAACAGGCGTAGGCACTTGTTAATGTATTTGTATAGACATAGCAACTGAGTCTGAGGAGAGCAGCAAGGACTACACCAGATAGATCCCAAAGTGTCAGGGAGCACCAGTGTTATCCAGTCACTAAAGGGGAAATCCAAGTATCTATCAGAGCTTAACTCTGCTTTCTTGACTCTGCCTTATCATATGCTTGCCAACTATTGACAAAATAATCCCTAGGCTGCTTTAAAGTTGGCCCTCTTGTAAGAGAGATACTGCATTGTTATATAGGTTATCCTGTCAGATTTAACTTTCTGAGGTGACAGGGATAAAGGATCTGCTAGATCAGTGGGTAATTTGTCAGTGAGTAGGTGGATTATGGGATCCAGTTCCTGATGAACTGGAGATGTAGGCATGCTGTCATGGATGGAGGTACCTGGAAAACTGCTCAAAACATTGTTGATTAAAACCCCAGTGCAATGCAGATGCGGTGTAGTAGGGTTGACAGCAGCGCATGTTCCTGGCCCCAAAAGATTTAATGGCATAGAAACCATTAACTGCAGAAGGAAAGGATAGTTTCTGTGATACTGTGAAATACTATTTGGGATCTGTTCACAATTTGTCATAAACGCTGCACTAGAAATAACTGAGAAACCAACCTGTTGCTGATGTATCTTTAAATCCCCATTTATGTTTTAAACTGAGGGACAGTACCTTGAATCTGCCAGCCTGCCATGTACAGTTTTTTCTGTGACCTTCAGACAGAAATGTCACAACTATCCTCATTCTTGAATGTCTGTCTTGCAAGAACCTGCAAATTCCAACAGCCCTTGACATTATGCAGTACTTTGGGCAAGCAGGCAGACAGAAAATTTCTTGTTTCACAGAAATAACGATGAAATAATGATCCAAAACCTGGGATTTCATCAACAGCCATCTCCTCCCAGTCCTTCTCTGTCACTCTGTCAGTGTGAATCCTTGTAAAGTCAGTCGGATCGCTATGAAGGGTATAGCAAGTGGTGGTGGTCATGGAGCCTTCCTCCCTCCTCCCACATGGTTCAGCAATCCCCCTTGCATGCTGAGTGCCCTTTGTACTGCTGATCTCACTGCTGAGCCAGAAGTGAAGGTTTTGAACAGCATTCTTGCATGTATATAGCTGGACTGAATAACATTTCTGGCATATCTTATGAGAAATTACATAATTTGAGATGTCAGCTGTGTTAGCTTGCTTTTTAGCTTGTTTATAGGGTGGAGGGAGCTAATGCATGGAAATAAATTGGGGCTTTTAGTCTCTTAGTCCTTTGCTTGAATGGATAAAATAGCTCAGAACTGAAATCTGGAAGAGCACCGGTAAACCTGCAATATGAATACTGATAGTTTCAGTGGTATAGCAACATGCTTTTGCTTCAATAGGTGGGTTTCATAAGAATGCACCTAGTTTTTTATCACTATCCTGAATAGGATAAAATGGGAACTGGACAAGTTTTCACTTAACCTTAAACATAATGTTGCTGTGTGTGCATGTTTCTCCTCTGAGTTTTGTCAGGCATCTTTGAAAGGAATTCTTTCCTATTTAAATTCCATTTCTATTTTGACAAAAGTAAGCCCCTGTTTTGTTGGTTTGTGTTGCTCAAAGATTCAGAAAATCAAACATTAAAAATTCATGAACAATAAAAATGCATATTTGTATCTGAGTAAATAATTTTATGTAACAACATAACAAGCAGTTGAATGTAACTGATTTAACAGGACTATTAACATTCTGAGATTGTTCCTTTTAAGTAGCTCTTGGAAAGAATCATATTTTAGTCCAAATGGAAATGAAAAAGAAGTTGAGGATCTGCCCTCCGCTGTTCCACACAGATGGTAGTTGCAGGGCTTGCACCCAAACACTGCCATCTGATCACCGCTACTATCAAACCGTTGGCAGTCAGCATGATCCCAGCCCGCCTGCAGTCCAACACCTGGCTGACTGCTAGACAGCGCCCAGGCATGATGCATGGACTCACCCTGCTGGATGCAATCACCCTCAATACAGGATAAGAAAGTTTAATCATATGGATCCATTGTCTGAAGGGTCAGATAACAGACCTAACTTATATCTGATGTAGTCTAAGTGATTCAAATTTTGCTGGATTTTTCAAAAATTAAATGCATCCACATATCTATAGACTACCCACTGAAGATAAATGCAGTTCAGCTCTTTCTTTGTGAATGCTGTTTCAAAAGAATAAGTAGCATGTCATGCTATTCCCTTCTATAACATCAAGTCGAAGGCCAGCGTAATTTATTATTATTATTTTGAAATTGCATTTGAGTGAAATATAATACAATAAAGCTTGCTGTGCTGGAGACAGGACACATATTTGAATCTGCTTTCTTTGAACTTCTTGCTTTCTTGAAATTCTGCCAGAAGTGCCATTTATTGTGGAAATTACCGAGAGTCACAAGGGAAACATGCTTAATTTTTGTTGCTGTTGTTGTTTTTTTAGTATTTTGTTAGTTTGCTTTATGATTAGGCCCAGAAAATCTTCTTGATGTCAGATTCAGTATCCTTTGAGCATATATGTGTGTGTTGGAGGTAAAGCAAGCCTTTTTGGTTTAGTCCATTGTTTTTTGCTGTGCTGTGAAGCTATTGGGGATGGAGTTCAACTCTCATGGAAGGCAATTTGCAGAACATAGCATGTAGAAGGTGTGTACCATGCTGCCAGGTATTTTCATTTACAGTAATGGTGCAGAGAGCTGAACAAGTAATGGAGTTGTTAGCTGAAACAAAGGGAATGTCAATCCTGAACAAGTTTCATGGAACCCTGGAAGAGAGAATGCCCCACATGATTTGTAACCTAGTCAATGTCATTTTTCTGTATCTGTGACAAAAGCAAAGTTGAGAGATGGAAGCATCAGAACTGCTGGGATCCAGAAAGGAAAACTGAAAATAAAAGTTTTGGGCTATGTGATGGAAAAAAAAATTCTATGACTGAAGACATTTTAGTCATTTGATGCTTCTCATATACAGGAAAAGAGGACTTAATATACTGATTATGTAAATGAACAGGATAGCCCTGTAGAAGTAGTTAGTTCTGTTTTCAGTATCTCCTTTTTGAAGTGCTGTGGAAGACTGAAAGCTGTCTAACCATTTAGTCAAAAGGGATAACAATAGCACTCAGCTCAAAGTTAACGTGCTCCATTTGAAGATCATACTGGTATCACTTACGCAACTGAATAATCGTGCTGTGCTGAAGCTTTCCATTATGCTCTGACTCATGGGAAACTAGAAACCGCATGCATAAAGATAAAATACATTAAGCTACAGTGAAATAAAAATAGTGACAGCAGTGTGTACTTTTGTTTCTTGATCCTCTAATGGCAGGCGTTACTGTGGTAGCTGGTAGTCCAGATATATTAAGTTAATGGGTGAGCAGACAGAAAGATATGTAAATAGGTGCTACAAGTACCTATGTGGATAGGTACTATACAAATGTAGTGTTTCAGTGAGGAAGGAAATCTGCCATGGCAATAATTATTTGGTAGATTGCCATGGTAGATTAGCAGTGCTCCTTCTTTTTCTCTTGGCTATGTGCTCCCTCTATTCTCTGCAATGTTGTGGCCCCTTACTGAAGTGCTTTGTGAAGTGCTTGTTTATTGTGAAATCTTGTTTATGGAGAAAAGCAGCATTGTTGGGTCTTATTAAACCCCACAGCACACTTGAAGAACACTGTGTATGTCTGCATTTCAGCCACTTTCCTTTACAGTCTGCTTCCTCAATATTAAACTACTTTATTTAGCAGTATCAGCTGGTGTGCCTGAATTAGACCTGAAATTATTGACCCACAAATGTTTTCTGGGCTTAAGGTTACACCAAATTAAAGCAATGATCTGTGTTAACAATATTTTTTCCCTGTCCTTATGCTTTTTTAGATGGAGAGATTTCATCTCTTCATGATCATACTGATTTATGCTGACTTTAATATCTGAACTATGACTCAAGGCATGTGCATGTGTTCTGTTCTACAGACTCCATTTTGGCACCATTTTTCTTGCCAAAGTACACATAAAGGGGTATTGAACCAGAACAAGATGTGATAGCACCCATCTGCCAGAGCGCTTGGCTCTGCAGGAAGCATGGAATACCAAAAGATCCTCTAAGAGAATGGGAAATCTCCATTTAAAAATATGATTATTTATGATAACCGTAACACACTTACAACACGAAGAACTGAAAACAGAAGAAGAGGAATAGGGATGTCGCAAAGAACTTCACAGTTGAGAGTTTAAACACAGCTTCTTTGCTAGAGAAATGCATCATATTTCTATGCTATTTTTTGTGGCAAACTACTGAATCAAGCCTTTTTTGTTCTAATTTTTAAGGGTAAACTTCAATTTACCCTTAAATCTTGTGTTTTAAAGTAGGAATGGTTTAGATGCTGTTCCTAAGGTACGTTTTGAATAGAAAAGGTGGGAAAAGTCACTAGAAAAGTAATCTTCACCTTTTATATGCTTTTTATTTATCTTTTTTTCCTTAATCTTCTGTTTTCCCTCTGTCTTCTTGTGGTTTTTCTTCTTGTGTTTTTCCTCAATCTTCTGACTCCAAAAAGCCTCATTACACACTTCATTAGCAGCTTTCTGAGGCCCTGTAGTGTACTAGCATCTACTCAGAGTCTCTGAGGGGTGAAATTGGAGATTTACTGAGGAGGGTTTGAGGCCTAATTACAAAGCCTTATCAACTAATAATGCAATCAGTGGGCCACTGGCACAGTGATAGTGTTCTTTGCTACAGTCAATAAGATCTGGGTTAGATTAGTCCACAGGGTTAAGAAGGAATGCTGATGAAGGGCAACTAGTCATCTGTCTACCTAGGAGGCATCTTTTATGGGGTCAGAAGAAGGTCCCTATCCTTTCTTCCTCAGCAGAATAATAGGAAATTCTCTTAGGCAGTGTAAGACTCCTTGTTCTCTTAGAAGTAGCAAAGCTGCCTTTCAGAAGTTACTTTCTGAAAACCAGGGAGTAATTGAACGAGATCACTTGCCTTATTGTATTATATACAAGCTTTATGTTGTAGGGCTGAAACCTATTGCCCTGGATTAGGGACAGAAAGGGAATTCTGAAGGTCTGAACAAAGTGCAGAGTCTTCACAGGAATAAATGAGGCTTTTGTCATAAAGATGCAATTATGTGATGGATTGTGGTGAAACTATGGTAAGGTTAGGCCAGTCTTACAAGTACAAATACTCAGATCCAAGAGAAAATTTATTTCAGTTTTGTTATTGTTTGTTTGTGTGTTTTGGTTTTTGTATTTTTTAAATAATTCCTGATTTCAATGAATATGTTGCTTCTATATTTCATTTCAAAAGCTGAATCAAGAGCATTTGTTTAGCTTTTAGCTTAAAAAAGAATGAAACTCTAAAGTATGTGTATAGAAACACTTCTGTACCTCAGGCAAAGACCTGAAAAATAAGGTGCTTTTTGTTAGCACAGACTGCACATATTTTCATTTCTTCCAATTCCACTGCATGGTTTGCTTAGATTTTTTTTTTTTTCTTCTCAGAAATTCCTTAGTCTCGTAATGTTATCAAACTCAGCATGAGAAAGTCAATTCTTTGCTTAATACCAGTTGGCTTCAATGGACTTACATGCATGTTTAAATTAAGCTGCCGATAGTGGTACTATAAACGCCTCTAAGTTTTTGCCATAACATCGGTCTGAATTTCTTTGTTGCTGACCAGTTTGCTGTGTGATCTCTGGGGTAAGCTCAATATAGGATGCTGGGACAAGACTTTTATGATTAAGTATATGTGCACATCTGTCACCTCTTACAAACAATAGCTCTCAGTTCAAATTTCCCACGTGAGACCCTTTTTGTTGTATCCGCATTCTGCAAGTTTTGTAGAACAGGCTTGTTTGAGCCTACACCTTCTGTACTTTTGCAGATAGAGCTCAAACCATCAGACTGTTTAACTGTTCTAGATTATTTCCTCTTGTATTCTGCTTTTTATGGTACCAAATCCGTAACTCCTTACTGGCAGGAAAGATTCTCTCCTTCCAATGATTACTAATATTTCATCAGGATGGCAGCAGCAGTCCCCAGCTCTTTCCTAACATATTCTTGTAATAAATCAAATCATAGAATCATAGGATGGCCTGGTTGAAAAGGACCACAATGATCATTGAGTTTCAACCCCCCTGCTATGTGCAGGGTCACCAGCCACTAGACCAGGCTGCCCAGAGCCACATCCAGCCTGGCCTTGAATGCCTCCAGGGATGAGGCATCCAC
>PPHD01022584.1:0-12790 GCA_002909625.1 Bambusicola thoracicus | reverse complement strand
TGGCAGAGGGATTGGAACTAGGTGATCTTTAAGGTCCCCTTCAACATAAGCCACTCTATGATTTTCCCACATGAACGTAAAGAAAGATCTCTCGAGGCTGCTGGCATCTCCTTGTGGTCACAGACCAAGCCTTACCAGCAAGCAGTAGCACTACAGGGTGACTGTGGAACATATTCTTCACTTAGTTCATTGAAGCTTGTCAGCACCCATCATACATAAAAATTAAATGTATGCATGTAAGGCTTTTTTTTGCTTTCCCTTAACATATGCATTCCCTTAATATTACAGTGTACAACTGTATTAGATGAAGTTAAACATTTTTCAGAAGTAGACATTTTCTATTAATTGAAAAGCTATTTCAAGTTGAAGAGTTTTCAGCACCTCAGCACTACCAGCTTCCCCGTTTTACAAAGCCATGTGCTTTTCTGAGACACATAAGTAAAATATTTTCTTTCAAGCAGGCACAAAGCCATTACAAGAACACATACAGCCCTGTGTCGCTGCCAAGTCATCCTGGGTAGAAGGGAAGCCTTTCCTTCAGCTTGGTGGAACGGGGATGATTCGCAACTAGTGCAGCACCTAAGACATACAAGACTTGAAAACCATGTCAGCAGAGATGATGGAATGGTCCTCTCTGATTTAAATGATTAATTTGAAAATATCCTCTGTGGTTTTTTTCTTTGTTTGTTTCTTTATTTGTTTGTTTCCCCTACTTAAAGCTGCCTAATGTACTATACAGGTGGTGTTCTGCTTTTTTGAAAAAAAAAAAAAAAAAAGTACTTTATTAACTTTTTTTGGAGTAAAATGCCTAGGCAAAAACAAAGTAAAACTGTGAATTACCTTCATTTGTTTACTTTAATTTGCTAGTCTTTACGCAGAGGTTAACAAATACATGGAACATCTCCTGCATCTCCGTATTTCAAAAATTAAAAAGTGAGCTATGGCACATATTCAATATTTTAAACCCTTATACTTCCAAACCCTCTCTATTTTAAAGCAAATATCTCCATGAAAATCAAAGGCATCTGTGTCACACAGGGTAAGGTCTTGAAAGAATAATTTCAAAGACACAAAATTACAAAAAAACCAATATAACTACAAAAAGTTCCTTTCTGTATTACCATTAATGCTCAATTACCCAGCCATCCACATGGAATTTTAATCAAGTGTCCTGGAAGTATTTTGCCTTTGGCTTGAAAACATGAATGATGGATGAACTTCAGCCCAAAGGGCTGCTGTGGTGGAGCCCAGCAGCAGCTCAGCACCACAAGGCCATTCACACCACACGGCCATTCGCTCACCGCCCCCTAGGTGGGAGGAGGGAGAGAACTGGACACAAAATAAAACTATTTACTAAGACAGAAGATAAAAATGGAAACAGAAAGATAATGATAACAATATATGTATTGTCCCACTACCATTATTCATCACCCACCAACTGATGCACAGCAGCCCCCCAAGCAGCTACTAGTACCCATCCAACTGCCCACATCTTTATACCCTTTGGGTATATGTGGGCTGTCACATGGCATTGCAGAAACATCCCCCACCCCCAGCCTAATTGAGGCACCTGTCCTGACTCTGCCTCCCACCATCATGGTGCTAACTCCTCCCATCCAGCAGCCTGGCCCAGCCCCAGTTGTGCTCCCATCCTTCAGCAACAATCAAACACTGGTGCACTGCAAATACTGTTTGGGCTGAAACAAGAATTTTTTTTTTTTTAAGAAAATTCCCAAAGCCTGAAGACCAGCCTTGAGAACTGAATCCTTTCATTTACAATTCAGCAGCCCCACTGTGAGACTCTCACACATTTTGCATTCCATCCTGAAGCACCCCAAATGTTTTTGTTGATTTACTAAGGGAAATGAAGCAATTATTTAGGCAGAGGTGCAGAGTGTGAAGTACTTGTTTCTTATTGTTCTCAAGAACAGAGGAAATTAGAAAAGCTGCTCAAGTTTTAAAGAGAGGGCATATAGAATTGATTAGTACTACATTGTAAAAAGAAGGATTTTTCTACTTTGGGGCAAACATCTCAACCTTTTTCCCTGACACTACACCACTGAGTAGTGCCTTTTTGCCCCCTTTTCCTATTACCGCACCAAGAGTTTCTCCCAGACAGAACAAAATCTGTATTTCTCAGTATCCACTCTTAACTGTGGAAGTGGTAGCACAGCAATAGCAGATCCTTTCAACAAGAAGCTGCAATAAAAAGTTTCTGAGTGAGTATATGCATATTACTGGAGCATCACTGTGGCAACCCGTGATCTATGCCAAGACATGCCAAATTCAGTTATCCCCTAGCAGTCATTGTTTGCACCTACTGCTTGAGGCAGAACGACTGGAAAGCTAAACAGAGGGAAAGGATGTGGGGGAGTGTTAGCTGACATCCAGCTGACCATGAGCCAGCAGTGTGCCCAGGTGGCTTAGAAGGCCAACGGATCCAGAAATACTGCTGTCAGCAGGAGCAGGGATGGTGATCACCCCCCTCTATGTGGCACTGGTGAGGCTGCACCTTGAGTTCTGTGTTCAGTTTTGGCCCCTCGCTATAAGAAAGACATTGAGATCCTGAAGCATGTCCAGAGAAGTGCAACAAAACTGGTGAGGGGTCTGGAGCACAAGTCTTAAGGAGAACAGCTGAGGAAACTGGGAGTGTTTATTCTGGAGGAGACCTACTAAGGTCTTCCATCCACTCTCTACAACTGCCTGAAAGGAGGTTATGGTGAGGTGGGGATGGGACTCCTCCCTCAGGTAACAGCAATAGGATGAGGGGTAATGGCCTCAAGTTGCACCATTAGAGGTTCAGGTTGGATATCAGGAAAAATCTTCTTCTCAGAAAGATTGGTGAGGCATTGGAACAGGCTGCCCAGGGAAGTGGTATAGTCAGTAAGTATCCCTGGAGGTGTACGAGAAAAATGGAGATGTGGCTCTGAGGAATATGGTTAGTGGGCATGGTGGTGGTGGGCTGATGGTTAAAACTGATGATCTTAGTGGTCTTTACAACCTTAATGATTCTGTATCTCTATTGATACGCTATGGAAAGCTAGTCATCATGCAACTCAGCTCGAAGTTGCAGATATTGCTTCCCATTAGATTCGTCCCCATCATTATTATGAAATACAAGAGTAATTAAGCTGTCCCTGATGTGATCACTTTTAAGTAGAGAGCGTTCATCTATTTGACTCCGCTGTTTGTATTTTCTGCATGACTTTAGCAGTGATAAACTTCCGGTGGATATCAGCAGACACTCTGTAAACCTGCTTAAGGGAAGATAAATTGTCACAGGATTTGATACTTGTCAGCCATAGCTTAAAATTCATTTCTCCTTTTATATGCTCATTTCAGTAACAGCTCAATACCGCATTAACAAAAAAAAACAAAAAAAAAGTATATACTTTCTGAAATTCTATAAACTTTTAGCAAGATTAGTGATATATCCAAAAATAAGCCTTAGAAAATGAGCAGATTTATTCACAAGTCATGGAGTTCTAGATGCATGGTAGATTTGCTTTCCACTTGTCAAGATCGTTTTTATACTGTAAATGAGATATATTATCCCATAAAAGCAAATTGAGCAACTTGTGCAATTTAAAGAGAGCATATTTCAGTGTCTTACTGAACGATTATATTAGTTAGCAACTACTGAAGGAATAAATGAACAATTGTCTGCAGATAAATGCAAATTCACAGCTAATTCTCCCGAAGTCAGTGGAGTTAAATTGATCCCTCCTATTCCCATCAAAAAGTTGAGCTCTGGGATATTTTAAAGGGTATTTGCTGGTAGAAGTCACTTAGCATGCACTTTAGCAACTCAACAGGATGAAGCAGATGGATGGAATCCTAGAAATTTCAACAGCATGTATTTCACAACCCCAATTCAAACCAGGGTTTTCACAGACCCTGACAAATCAAAGAGCCTTCACGGCAAACTTCTGCTATCTAGCCACTCTCAGCCAATAAAGTAGAAACAACCTAATCATCAGAGGCATTAGCAGACAGTTACAATCCTTTTTTGTCTCCCTTCTTACAAAATGCAAGATATGAACAAAGGGTAGCACTAGAAAGCCAAGTAAAATATATGAATGGCATGGCACAGAAGATAACAAAGCAGGCATTAGTCATTCATGCATTTGAATGAGAAAAGCTTGTAAGGGAACATTAGGCCAAAAAAAAAAAAAAAAAAAAATCTAGTGGGCTTTTTAGCCATCTTATTAGCAGCGAAGTGACTTCAGGAACAGATTTTCTCCCTTCAGTAAAGCAGCTCTCAAACAGGGATGGTGTAATTTGACTGATTGGCTTTCCAGGCATAAGCATTATGCATATATGCATTATGGAGCTGGACATTCAACAATTCACCAAAGTGCTTTTTGTCTAGATACTCCTAGTTGGATCCAGAATAACTGTGAGAGGCCAGCAAGGACTGATTGCACCCTCCTGCACTCTGGGCAATGACTGCCTGGAGAGGAGGCAGTGGAGGAGCAGCACAGGAGCAGCATGGTATAGCAGTACTTCATTAGATCTACAACATCTAACAATTAAATCAAGGCTAGAGAAGTTCTTTCAAATAACTTGTATGGGTTCTGCGCCACCCTTGCAGCCATTCTGCAAATAAAAGCTTATACAAACAAATACGATAAAGGAGGCATAGGACATTAGCCTGTCTCCAGGGTCATTTTGGAGAAAAACAGAACAGTAGAAATGCAAGAAGAGGCGAGGGGAAAATTAAGTTTCCACTTCAGGAAGACCCGTTCTTAAACAGCTTTTTAACCTTTATTCTCATGCGGGAATCCAGAGGGCGACTGGATCTCACAGCACAATAAACGAGCTCAGGGAAAGGAATTACCTTATGCTTGCAGAACAACTTTCAAACCTTAGATTTCATAAAAGGAACTGAGCAGGGAATAACTCTGATGGATTCATTACTGTATTAATTGGTAGTTAAAAAAACATGTTTTTATCAGCTTCGCTGAAAGCTCAAATCTACTTTGCCTACACAAAGCAATCAAAAAAGCAAAAGGATCTTTACAGGGATGACTGGTAAGAAAAGCACAGAAAAGAGAAGATAAACCAGCTGAGGCCATTCCCCCACAGTAGCCAGTGCTTTCCACAGCCTGCAAGGCTGAGCTGCTCACAGAAAGACAACATCTGGCCCAGTAGCGCATAAGACTCACTGCCATGCACCATCCATACAGTTGCCCTATGAACTTGTGTTAAAGCAGCCCTAATTTTCAGAGAGGTACTCCAGCTACTAAAAAAATGAGCACAGGGATACCTAACCTTTTTTTTGTTCTGACTTACAGCTCCATCAGATGAAGCACTCACATTACAACTCAAAGTCTGAGTGCTATACCCATCATAAAGTGCCCTCTGGGTGCTGGGATCAGGCTCCGAGATATCACTCAATTACATATAAACATATATAATGGGAGGTTTGATTGATGTGCACCTGAGATTCATGCCAACTAAGAAATTCTGATTCCTGCAAGCTGACCTAACCGATCTCATCTTGTAAAACTTCAACACGTTATTTCTCTGTATGGTCAGAAAGGGATGCCTCGAGGACAGCAGGTGTCTAACCCCTTTAATAAAAATTAAAGGCATAGAAGAAGGCAAACTCCATCAGAAGGGCCTTGTGTGAGAGTGCCGTAAATACCAACAACCGATCAACATACTGATAGTTCTGAATTTCCAAAGATGCATTTTCTGAGCCCTCAGGGAACGGAGAGAAATATTTATGACAGACAAATGTTTTTATCTTAATCTTCAGTCTATTTAGCATGCTTTCATGGGATTTTTCTGTCACATACCTTTGCATTCTAAGGAAAGAAGAAATACTCCGTAGCTTTTTGGTGCTGACTTTCTACCAGAAGTAGTGAGGGGAAAAGATTTGAAATCTAGGACCCTCCAATCAACACTGAGTTCAACGTTTTCCCCACAAAATGTCTAAGATGTTCTTTGCAGATCACCAGAAAAAAAAAATAAAAAATGAAATTTCCCGCTTCATTCCTTTGCTGTCCCATCACAAAGGTAGATTTCAGTCATCAAAATTTGCACCTAGTTGAGATTTGTTATCTTCTGCATTCATCTTTACATCACAAATTCTTTGATTATTATCAAGCCCCATTTCTTTTTGATGGTTTTCAAAATGTATTTGTAACCTCTCTTAGGAATTTAGTGAACTGTATTATTTTAGTACAATGGTACCTGCAAAGGCAACATACCTGAATACATGCCAGGTGGCTTCTGTTTAAGGTGACTTGCTAGATGGGTAATCTAAAATTCAGTTTGGAGTAGAATACCATACAGAGTTAAGTCCATTACACTAAGGCATCAACAGCTCACATCTATCAGAGCAAATGAAGAAGCCATAGTTCCAGACCTATAGCTCCTACTACATAGTTACATTTGAGTGTGCTGAATCCTGCTGGCAGTAGACAGGAGATTGTTGCAGTTCCACTCTCCCAAGTCCAGTCAATAGTAGGGAATATTCCCAATAGGTATACACGTACATACACTCTCAGAGATACAAACACAACACATATGCATACACAAATTGCCAATCACTCAGATCAACAAAGACAGACAAATGCAAGCAACACTAACAGCTCCATCCTGTTAACTACTCCAGCTGATCAGAATGAAAACTGTAAGTGGAAAATAAAAATTCATATATAAATGCAGTGTGGATTTCTTCAGTTGCTAGACACTCGATCTGTGTAGTAACTGGCCCCTGGATCTCAGGTCTCCTACTTGGCTGGCACTTGGGTATACAAGCCANATCTATCAGAGCAAATGAAGAAGCCATAGTTCCAGACCTATAGCTCCTACTACATAGTTACATTGGAGTGTGCTGAATCCAGCTGACAGTAGACAGGAGATTGTTGCAGTTCCACTCTCCCAAGTCCAGTCAATAGTAGGGAATATTCCCAATAGGTATACACGTACATACACTCTCAGAGATACAAACACAACACATATGCATACACAAATTGCTAATCACTCAGATCAACAAAGACAGACAAATACAAGCAACACTAACAGCTCCTTCCTGTTAACTACTCCAGCTGATCAGAATGAAATCTGTAAATGGAAAATAAAAATTCATACATAAGTGCAGTGTGGATTTCTTCAGTTGCTAGACACTCAATCTGTGTAGTAACTGGCCCCTGGATCTCAGGTCTCCTACTTGGCTGGCACTTAGGTATACGAGTCCCTCGCATCCACAGCTCCACTTGCACACACACACCCAATATGGACCCCTTTAGTAACTGGCCTACACTCCCAGCCTACCCAATAACAGGCCCAGCTCTTCTCATCTCTTTGGTTCACAAACAGATGCACTCTCATATAGTTAGTATCTCAGTCAACATCTACATCCCAGTCTCCTCACTGGATCTCCTGGTCCTTCTGGCATCCAACTCACAGACATTCTGATCTCTACGGTATCCATCCCAAAACTATGACTGCTTTGAAACTTGGCTCCCAAGTGTCTCATCCTACAAGCTAGCTGATCTGATCACACACTGACATACAGACCCACACACTCCAGTTTCTCCAGCCAAGCACACAAGACACACTAGCCTCTATGACACACAGACCCCTATCCATTGATTAAGACCTTCATATTCGAAGCATACAAATCCCATCACCCAGGAAAGCAGTTTAGTAAGAAGATAAGACAGACTGTACTGATGAGGCACACAGCATGGAAAGACAAGCATGCTGACTGACTACTTGTTTACAGCCAAGTGACCTCTTCTATCCTCTTAGCCTTTTTTACGCTACACTTGTTTTCTCATATCACCTTGATTTCTCCCCCCTCGACCCCCCCTTTTCCTGCCTTTGCCCTTCCTCTTTCCTCGTCTCGGCCCTTCATCTATGGGGTCCTTCCCCTTCATGTCTTCTCCAATCCCAAACTGTTCTTCCCTTGTGTCCCATGCAAGGTCCCACAACCCCTTAGCCAGCTAAGCTGGAGAGCTTCTTCCATAGCAATTAGTGATGGGTGTTATCCATGTCCCGTGGGCAGATGGCTATCATGAGATGACTCAGAGAGACTCATTTTCTACGGAGGTTGCCCCACCTTGTTCCTTTGTGCCCAGGAAAAGGAGGGTTATCACATAGCCTAACAAGTTGAGTGTGGACAGTTAATAAGTATCTTGTGGCCCTGCTACTTAACCCACGTGAAGACATGAGGCGTATAGATTTGCTGTAATTGTTTCCAAACCAGGGAGAAAAATGTAAACTCAAAGTTCACTGTTCTGCTCAGTTTTGCCAAAAATTGGGAATTTCTCAGCATACCATAACATTAAGTGATTGTTTCAGACTCCTTCCACATTTTCAGCTCATCAGTCTCCTGCCTTTTACTGTAAATTGCAAACAACATTGCCTCCAGGCTTTCTACAAGTTGCAAGGGACTTTAGGTTACTTTTGGTGTTCTCTCTTGTCAGCAACAAAAATTAATACCAGCGAAAGCGTAGCAGAGATGTTAAAGGAAAACATTTAAAGAAATGAAAATCTTTGTAGGGTATAGAAACTTTCCCATTTCAGAAGATGCATCAACAACTGACAGCCGGGAATCAGGCAGAAACTGATTCTAGGAGCAGAGCATCACCTCACTCTATGCCACAGGTTTATTACCCTTGAAGTATCTAGCATTTGAGACTAGTTGAACCAAGCTTTTCTCAAGCCATTAGCTTATAGGGACAGCATGGCAGTTCAGTCCCTATGACATAATTTTTTATTTCTTGCAAAAAGTGCCCAGTAATGAAAAATCCAGCTCATCTTTAAGACAACTTTCTTCAATGATTTATTGCCCACCAAATACATTCTGGAAGTTTGGCTCTCTTTTTCAAAAGTGTCTGATGAAATTATATCAATCTACAACACGTATAAGGATGTCGTGAGGCAATGAAGACCATACCGTTTACCTATCCAGACATGAAGACAAAGTCGTAGCTATCCAACTCCAGCATCAGCTTTTTCTCTTACCCGTTCTCCTTCTCCACCCCTTGAACTTGCATTCTTGACTACACAGTAGCTGGATCTCAGAGCTTTAGAGAGATTTCAGACATGCCTCTCCCCCCATTGCCTGTCACAGCAACCTGGCAATAAGGCACTCTACTTAGAAACTGGAGATGTGGGTTCAGACCATCTCAAGCTAAGGAGATTAACCCAAATCTCCCACTTCCTGTGCAAGTGCTCTAACAATATGCTTTATAAGTAAACATTACCGCTTCATCTTTCAGAAAAAAATGTGGTTGCTGACCATAAAGTTGTTATTTGTGCATTAGTTGTAGCCTAAGCATTCTTACTGAGCCAGATTCATGAAGTAGGGTAGGCTAAAAACTCAAATAGAAATAACCACGATTTCTTTTTTTAAGTACTAGAAAATCACCTGACAGTGGCAGAATTAAACATAGGAGATACAAGCAATACTGTGCAGTCATTAACTGGATTCCCCTTCTGCTTCCCAGACATGTAGCACTCTTACCCTCAGTATAATGAAGAACACATTCCAGTGAAGCAAAGCTGCTACATAAGCCTCTGAAATGGTTGTTCGCTTCTGAGGCAGCAAACCAGCTCTCATCTGGATTGGGACACCAGTGATACATGCTTCACCGAGAACAACACCCATTACTGAGTACAAAAACTCAATTGAAAATCAGACCCGACTCTTCAACAGGCTGGGGATACCTCAACCACATACCTGCAATTAAAATACCAACTAAATTTTATAAGTATGTAGATATGAATCTTTAGGCTGAAAGAACCAATCATTAACCTTTAAAGCTGTGTGCTGCAGTAACTTTCCTATTCCGTGCTGTTCTTTCTTAGCCTGGACTTCAGCACTCTCTGACAGACCCCAAACTATTGTATGCTCCAGTTTCCTCCTCTGCTGACAAGACAAAAGCACTGACAGAAAAACAGGAAATGCGGAAAGAGCTCTACCAAGGTACTCTCCACAAACATGCCAAGGTGCATTTCCCCCCAAATTCTACATTGGCCCAATGTCGAAGAAATCTTTCAGTTCCCACCAGCAGGGGTTTTTACATCATCGTGATGCTTGCAAGTTTTGAGCCCTAGTTGTTTACTTTCTGCGCAAGCGACATGGCTGTTCTAATCTGCATCGCATTCCTTGCATTGTTTTAGGTTCAGTTATCTGGAATTCTGGTTTTGGAAAGGCAGTTTTCCACCGGGGGGTTTGATGCCCACTGCTTCCTCTGTGGATCTGTGCTCTCACGCTGAGAGAAAGAAAAAGAGTCTATCAACTTAATCTAATAGAAGGAACGGTCTCCTGACCTGATCTTTCATCTAGAAAAATATCAGGTAATTAATTTAAATAGCCTCAGGAGGGGCAGCTTAGGTGCAATCAAACATCCTGCTATCTTCAATCAGTGATATTAAAATATGTATTTTATCAAGACGACCAACCACGTGAGCTGCTGCACTAAAGCTGCAATAGCAGCACTAAACTCATTAGAAAAGCTGCCACAGATTACAGCAGTAGGATCACTGCAAGTTTATGTTAGGGGAAAAAAAAGAATAGCTGCAGGCTCTCTGATCAGCTTTTAGGAGAATCCTAAATAATACTAATAATAGAACTGTTAGCTGCGTGCTAACATACCATGAACCATGTGAACCAAGAACTAGGGTTATTTGATGTAGACAAGATGGTACTGTGTGAAAAAAAAACCGATTGTGAAAGGTAAGTTTTGAGCCACTTTATCTTTTCATTTGTTTCCAAGACTAAATTCTCACAACCAAGGCATGGATTCTTTATCTACAAGCTGAAGTTTGTGGACTTAGGAATTCGCTTGGGTTCGATTTTGCCACGCTGACTTTGAGGATGACGTTTTGTACACACATATTAACAGCCACACTTGCTTTTATGGCAGCGCACAAACAGCCAGATGCTGATCTCCCACACTACATCCATCTTGAAAGCCACGCTTTACCTTCATCAATATCAAGCCACGCATCTGCACAGCACATGCCTCCCAACTTGGCTTTTGTTATACCGAACCCAATCCCGACCGGGAACCAATGCCTGGAGCGGATCGGCGGCAGCTCGGCGGCCGGAGCCCAACCAGAGGAGGGCACCCGGTGCGGGTCAGTGCCGCACCTCGCAGCCCGCACCCGGAGCTGCTGCCCAGCCTCAGTCCGGCAGCACAGACCCCGCTCGCCGCTCTGCGAACAAAGAGGATGCGTGCAGCCGAGCTGCTCGCACGGAGCGCACCGAGGGCAGCGCACCGGGCAGAAGCACGTGCGAAGAAAGAAAACTTTTGCAACTTGTCTCCATTACATCCACATGCTTCCCTCCCCCTCCCCTTCTCATCCCTCGATCGGTTCGCGTTAGCTCAGAGTGCGGCATCCCTCAGCCCTACCTTCTCCCCACGAGGGGGACACCCAGTGCTGCGGCCCCGGGGGCTCTACTGCTACGGGGCGACCCCGGGGAGCGGGCACCGGCCCGTGCTCCCCCGCCTGCCCCGGCTCCGCGCCTATTCACGGCCCCCACAGAGGGAGAGGGCGGCCCCACCGCAGCCGAGGGAGAAGAAAAGGCACCGGGAAAGAGCAAAGGAACAAGAGCGGACGAGGGGATGGCTAAGAGAAGGGACAAGAGCACGCCGCGGGCACCCCTGAAACTCTCCCGGTCCCGGGATGGGGTGCGAACAAGCTCCGCCGCACCCCCCACCCCTCACGTCCGCGCCCTCACCTCGGGGCTGACCGCGTCCCGGAGCCCCGAGCAGTGAAACCGCCGCCAATAGAGCCAGCAGCCACCGCCCGCCGCTGCCCATCACCATCGCTGCCGCCGCCGGGAGAGACTCGCCGCTGCCCGCCCCGCCGAGCGCTCCCGTCTTATAGGCTCCCCCCGGCCGCCCCGCCCCGCGCCCGCACCCACGCACACCCACGGAGCCCCACCGAGGTGCCCCCTCCCCGCAGCTCTCCCAGCTGTGATCGCTGAGCGCCCGAAAAGTTCGGGAGAGTCGCAGTGAACGAGCTGGTGTTCTGCGGGAGCGAGACGGGAAGAGTGCGAAGTAACGAGGGAAAAGCGACTGTGCAGCACGGGGGAGGCACTGTTAAGCCAAGGCACTATGTTCCTATGCGGCTGACACCGCCAAGGGCTTGAAAAATTCGGCTTGAGGCTTTGCTTGCGAGTGGGTCCCCCCCCAGCTGCGTGACTTCATACCGTGCCGATGTGTTCCGCTCCGCGCACACGCAGCAGTGCAGCCATGTTTGTCAACTGAAGGTTTATCTCTCCAAAAGGGCCGCTTGCTTTTGTCCTGCCGAAAGGCTTTGCAGCTTTAATGATCAGCTGCCTCTGGAACCTACACAAAAACAGGCTGAAGAAGTGCAAGGCAGGGCTGTTCCCAGGTATTTCATTGAAATCCCACGCACACTTTGCTTCCTTGTTTTAAGGGCTGTCATACAGCTCTTCCATACAGCACCCTATAAGGACTATCCCATATACACTGCAGCAAGCAACAACATTTTGGGGGGAAAAGAACTGAGTGCCCAAGATGATTAAGTTGATTTGGAGGAATTTTAGAATCACAGAATGGTTTGGGTTGAAGGGACCTCAAAGCCCACCCAGTCCCACCCCGTGCCATGGGCAGGGCTGCCCCCCAGCAGCTCAGGGCCCCATCCAACCTGGCCTTGAGCGCCTGCAGGGATGGAGAACCCACAGCTTCTCTGGGCAGCCTGTTCCATTCTAGCCAAAAGACGCTGTCCCTCAAATGCAAAGCATCACTGAGAGCACACGCTAATTTTTTTTTTTTTTTTTTTTTTTTTTTTT
>PPHD01022583.1:0-12790 GCA_002909625.1 Bambusicola thoracicus | reverse complement strand
TAACATGATTCTTATGAATGTTATAGTTACAATCTGTATAGCCCATATGTTACTGGTGAGGTTCCGAAAGAGCAGAAGATACAAAGACACCTGTCAGCTTACAGTGGAAGCCTTTGCATTTACTTGGAAAAGATATCAAGAAATAACTGACGCTTCTGTTGTTTCGTTCGGGCATTTCTAGTTTTTCATCCTTAAAGACAGAGGAAAGACAACTACAAATCAAGCCTGTATCAGCTTTTATTTAATACCCAAAAGTACCTGCTCAAGTATGCTGAACAGTGATTCCAGTGACTGAGAGAAAAAGAGAAGGAGTAAACCAAAGCACTCCAACTGGCTCTACAGCCACTAACAACATGACACAGCAAACTAGTAACAAGCCCTACAAAAAGCTAACAGGTTTTTCCATGAGAAGATGAGTAGAAGGGCAAATCGTGAATCACAAACGATCCCCTGATGGAAAAAGATGACATCACCAATTTAATACCGAAACACCACGCCAGGTGTATAAGGACACGCAGGGAAGAGACACCAACTACCATTCAGCAGAAACATTTAATAAAAAGCCACGCAAGAGATGTCAGTTCTAGAGACCTGAGACGTGCCCAGATGTACAGCTGTGCAAGGACACACACTGCACCTCTCCAAGACAGAACCTTGGTGAGAAAACAACTCCGGCCTCATTTCTCACTGCAACCACACAGCATTGAGAAAGCACTCCCCTCACTATAGTTCCTGAAAATTCTAATCCAGTAAACATGGACTAACTTGAGAAGGAAAGCAAGGACATATGCACATGAACTAAAATATCAAAGGAAGACGAAGACATTGGACTTGTGACTAGTTCACATACCCATTTGCACACTCACTAGCTTTAGATAATGTACCAGCTATAAACTAGAGATAGATTCTTCCAAATTGCTGACAAAAAAAATTGCTTCCTAGAGTTATTTGCAATTGAGCAGTTCCTGGTAATTCAGCTGCTCTGTAATTGTTGAAGTAGAAGCATTTCTCAATCAGCTGAGAAACAGAGCAAGAGTTACAGATACTGCAGAACGCTTCTCAAGCACCAGTAAGTACACCGAAGCTATTAACTATCCACATAAGTTAGTCAAGCACACAGTTACTCACTGCTGTAGTGACGTCACAACATGGATGGCCATCAAGAGATTATGGTGTCTTTTGGCTCTTGATACATTAAGCAGCCAGTCTTCCCCTACAGTGGGATCCAAAAGCTCAGAGCTACTGATTCCAGCAGTACACAAATCCACGTTCAGAGTCAGCAAGCAAGTTACTGGTAGCCTGAAAGTATGTAACCACCAAATTAAGTTTCTCTGTACCAAGTCTACACATGCATGCATTCAATAAGGAATAGAGATTGATAAGAGAAAAGTCTTAGCACAAGAAGAAGGGAGAGAAGCTAAAAATATCTTCATTCATGATCTCACAGATCAGAATTAGGAGAACTACACAGCTAATTGGCAGCTGGAAAATTCAGTACATCAAAATGAAGATTAAGAAACTCCCAGAGCAGAAAAGAATCCTGAAAACATCTCTGAAAAGGATGCACAGCACTGGTACCAAGAAGAATACCCCAGTCGTTATGCTGGACCGTGTCACCCCAACAGGTAATATACACACACAGTGGCCACAAGTCAGCAAAACAGTATCCTTAACTGCTGACTTCCATTAGGTGAAAAGACTGTAACACAGCTGTGCAAAACATACTGAAGCTTCAAAAGTGTAGTTTGGAGAAGTCAGACATTGAGTACTGTTTAGGGCAAACTCACAATGGCAAACGGTATCACACAATCTGCTGATAAGAACAGTGTAGTGATGGTGCAAAGATGTTCCAAGCTGCAGCAGAGCAGTATCCCTACTCCAAGCAGGTCAGCTGAACTTAAAGCCTCAGACTGCACAGCCCTTTTGCTGAGTAAAAGCAAACAAGGTTTTAAGTTTCCTTCAGGCCATTAAGATTATGAAGACCTAAACAGTCACCGGGTTAGAAAGAAAACAGTGGACTGGTTTAAAGCACAACTGGAACATTAGCCAATCCCTTGGGTCCAAACTGAAATACCAAACATGAAGCTGCTCAGTGATAGAAAAGCATTGCTCCTGCTGACAGATAGCCTGATAGCCAGTCAACAGGACAAGTGACTCTTCAAATAACTGAAGAGCCAAGAGAAACATCAGTGGAAGAGATGGCCACAAATGAAAAAACACACCAAAAACTGGGCAGCAGAACATCCCCACTCATCTGAACAGCAAAGAGAACCAAAAGCCACTATCATGTTCTATTCTGTATCTACTTGTACAGAATAGAAGCTGAGCTCAGTTGTCTCAGTAATTCATTCCTTCATGGAAATGCTGGGGGAAAGAAAACCCCCACAGTATTTAAGTGCACTGCGAAATTAAACTGGTACTAATCTTGACTGATGTGTTCAAGAGCTGGTTAAGAGGCTACCGAACATGAGGGATGTAAAAGGTTTCATTGCCTATAGTCCTCTCTTCTGCACCAGAAGCTGCAATCTGAAACGACAAAATAAAGGAGCTGTATGGAACAAACAGAATGCTGTTTTAAGGGGATTCCTCTTCAGTTCTACCACTTCACTGCTCCTTCCTTACAAGAGAGGAGGATAGAAACCACACAAGTTGTTTCACTCTTCTTTGCACTACACTTTGGTTCTGAAAAATACACTGGTGTCATTCCAATCCTGCACCCTTACCCATAAGAGAAGTCACAAAAAGTAAAGAATAAAATAAAATATTGTGTTGCACGAACACGTATTCTTTGTTATTTAATTTTCCGCATCTTTCTAAATTAGAAACCCTGACAAGAACAATTGTTCCTCCTGTTTCTAAGAACATCAGCAAGAGAGTTTACAATCAAAACCATTCTCCTCGTTTATTTACAAAGCCATAGCATAACTTCACTCAAATTAAGCTTGCTTTCTTTGCAGAACAGCCTGTTACCCTCCCATGTCACCCTCCTAGCATGTCAAAACTAGTTCAATGCAAGTTTTTTCATCACTGTATTATTCAACTTGAATTCATTAACAAAGAAATGCTCTCAGCAGCAGAATGCCATGTAAATGTTTTTGTTTACAATACCCGTAGCTTCTGCTTTCAGTGTCCTCCTTTCGGCTTTTTGTTCCAATTTTAAAACCAGCTAAGCACTAAATTCTCTTACATACTTCAGTCAATTCTGCAGCAATTGGTTTTTTTTTTTTGTCTGCTCACAACTATGAAGGCTATCAAAAGCCTAGGGACCCAGCAGCTTTTAGATCTGTGTTCAGTAGAGTACAGTGTAGACAGCTGTGAGTCAACCAGCAAAAACTCAACTCCAGAAGTAGTGCAAAGATATCTAAGCCTCCTCATCACAAGCAAGGAATCTGCGCTTTCAATGTTTCTTCTGTACACCTACATCAGATCAAAATTTCTCTGCCAACTCAGCTGATATAGCAATAGCTGAACCCCACCCCCTTACAGGAACTTTGAACTGACTGTTACCTGTTGACAAGCTACAAAACAGAGAAGTTTGTGCCATTCAAGTCCCAGTGTGTAAGCACGTGGGAGCAGAATTGCACACAGGTCATTTCAGCTTGTTAGCAGTCACTGGAGTACAACTTTTTAAATAAGTTGAACAGAAGCAGCAGTCCTTCACAAAGTACAGACCTGTGAAATTGCCAGGATGAGGACAAACTAGCAGGCAGATGGTCAAGTAAGACCAAGTAGACAGACGTGGTAAAGTAACAGCAGAGGGGTTTACAGTCAGTGAAACGACAGAAAGTCAGACGTGATTAGTGTCAGTTTCAGTTTAGAACCTTGATTCCAGTGTTTTCATGCAAGCAAACCAAGAAGGTACTCAAGATCATCACCCACTCCAGCTCTGCCCTACCCAGCACAGAATATCTAGCTGTCTTTGAGCTGCACAGTACCATTTACTTAACATGGGTTTTAATGCAGAATCTACTGCTACAACATCAAGACTCTTCCCCACTCAAATCCCACAGATCAGACATCATCTTATCTACAGTTTGCTATCCACCTGCATCTGGCACAGATAGCCCTTAAGAGAGATACAGGCAACAGCACTACATGGCAAACTGATACAGTATACAGCTGTGTCCTAGCTGCAGAGCCTGTTACACAATACATGCTCCAAGTTGTGGCATGGCAAGTTGCCTGGGCCCTGCCAAGCTCCTAATCAACTTCTGTCATGCAGTCTTAAATTATAAGAGAGCTAGTGAGCCCAGCAGTAAAACATGGCTTGGCCACCCAATGACCAAATCAATACACAGTGATCTCAGTGATCTTCTGGGTAACTCGGAGAGAAGAGGAAATGGAAAAGAGAAGAACCATTAGCTACATGAGTGAAAAAACTCGGGGACTGGATCTTGGAAAAGTTACTGCAGGAAAAGAGAAAATAACAAAGAAGTTGGCCTGTACATGCAGATTAGAAGAGTGCCACAGATGAAACCAAGATTACAGGTATGAGTAAAGACATTATGCAGATCTACCTTGAAAAGAAGGCAAAGGGGGAGGAGACTGCGTCTTCACTTGATAATATTCACCTTCAGCTGGAAAGTACTTTACATACAGTGCCAACAGTTGAGAAGCTTGTTCAATCACACAGGTCTTAAAGACAGATGAAAGCTAGAAGAAATCTATGCTTCCAATGGGAGGAGGTAGGGGGAATACTTTCCTCTTAACTACTGATAAAATGGAGGTCAAGCTTTTACATCTTCAAGATAACATGTAGAAATTTTTTAGACAAATTAGGATACTATGGGGAGGTTTTTCACTGCTTGGTAGTAGGGTGCATTTTGTTGTTGTTTCTTTTTAAAATCACTGATATTTAGTACATGACATGTTGAGGCTTCCTTTCCAACGCCATCTCAAACAGGCTACACTATCCTCCAAAGCTTCTCTCCAACAAATGCTACACAAAAAGGACATGGGCCTGCTACATAGCAAGACTCCCACACAACATAATACAATTTGGGGAACTGGTTTAATTGTAGCCCTTCTTGAGGAAGAAATCTCATTAAGACAGATCATGACTCCTGCTTCCTCAGCACTGGATCTGCATATGGATCTTCAGCTATCAGAAGGATACTGCAGTAATGAGCAAAGGGATTAAAAGAAGTCTAAGGATGGTGTGCAAAGCAATGGCATCTTGCCATGTGCCACAAGTGCATCTTCTCCAGCAAAGAAAAACAGTTTTATTCTTTGGCATTATAACTTGTAGTGATGTAGTTAGCGATCTCCAAACCATTTACCAAACATACACCAGTAAGACATTCACCCTGTATCAAACCATGGACTGGAGTACACAATGTATGTACAGAGAGAATAAAAAGAAGCTGTGTTAAAAGCTGAACAAATGGAAGTCACACCCAGAGCAACACCTGTTAGACACTGAGGATTAAACTGCCTTTAAGCTGATCCTATCAATGATAGGATCAGGAATTTATCATGCTCAGAGCTATTCTTTCACGTAACTACACAGAAGAACATACAATATTAGCTTACACAATTGCACTTTAAAAAGGTCATGGGAAAAAAAGTTGTCAAGAGCCTGAATACTGAGCTTTATACAAGAAACAACTTCATAGCATGCATACTGATGAGACTGCCTACCCTACTATAAACACACTTCATTATTACTAACAATAAAATGAGAAACAAGGCATTGTACATGTGGACTAGAGCATGGGGGAAAAAAAATCACATGTATGTACAGAGACAGCATACAGAGAGTTAAGATGCTAAACCCGAGCAAGTCTTAACATTAGAATCTGATTTTTAGCAGGATGCCAGTCTTAGTTTCACCTTTAAGCTCTACGAGAACCCACCATATTTTCCCTCTAAAATGCAAACAAAAGGAAGACAAATTCCTCCCCTGCCTTCCCATATGTGATTAGCACCAGCCCCTTTTTCTGCTTTACCTTAACAATGCTTCTTACCCCTACACTTGCAGACTACCACACATTTTCCTGATGGAAAACAAGGTGTTTTTATTCAGTTTTTAACTTGGCCAGGTTTACCCAAGCCTGAATTCCTTACTGATGGTCAGAGTTGCAAAAAAGTTTTCTTATTGGCCTGGCAAGGAGACAACCTAGTAAATGCCACCTCAACCCATTCAATGCTTTTTAGTTACCCTCCAGCTCTCCAGTGTACTGAGAAGATTCACAGACCACCAGTAACACAGATCAAAAGAACAGTTTTCCACAGGTGTGAGATACTTACAGAAGAATAAGCAGGGCTCTAAACCTTCTAGAGTTTGGGCTTTGACCAAGATGACCATTTAAGAACCACATATTACAACAGCTGATTTGATAAGTCTTTACTCATGCAATCTGTCTGTGATCCATTCAGGATATTCAACAGTTGCCTCCTACACAGGCAACCTTTTATCCTACATTAATGCTTAAAAAGTCGAGTGACAACATACAATTACCCCTAAAACCAGTTACCATATCTGGAACAGACTATATCCAGAGCTGGAAGCAAAGAGGAAAGGAAGACAAGGATTCTTTTAAATACTCTATGTTTACAAAGATGGAAGGTTTCTCTCCAAAGCTATGCATCTGTCTAGGCAGGCTCCTCGAAATGTTTCTGCAAACAGGAAAAGCACCCATACTGTTAACATGATACTGAAATCAAATGCAAAATTCACCAACTCTTGTGCAAAAACAGTTGATTTTGCTCGTTTGTTCTTACATTACAAGTCCACAAGACAGCCATACAGGCTTAGAGCTATTGTGCACATCCTTTTCCTCCTCGCTATTTATTTTAGGCTTAATAAAAACACACTAGTAGGGCAGACTCAAGGCAAACAAAAGAAGAGGACTGCTTCTTCATGATGCAAGATAGAACACCTCTTTCTAACAATTGAGTAAAGAAAACAAACTCACAGGGAACTGACTGACTTCAGGGAAGGATTAAAGAACAAAGCGAACAGGCTTGTGAAGGAAGACGAAAAACACCTGTAGGCCCAGAAGTGAGAACAGTTTCTTCCTTCCCTCCACACAGTATCTCACCACACTAAATGCAAAATTTACTTATTTCCTAAAGGCTACAGCCTCTCCTTAGTCCTACATCTGTTTTGCTAATGAAAGATAATCAGTTATGCACATCCACATCCCACATAAGATTAATGAGCAATGAAGTGTTCTCTCCATTATGCCATCTCTACTGCCACTATTTCCCCAGTTCACATCTCTGAAGTAGTTAGTCCTAGTATTTCCAACACCCATTTGTTACCAAAGATGCTGAGTTGAACTTTGTGTCTTCCTTCTATGCTTTCTATACTTTATTAGTACCTTTTCATTGCAATTAAAGGCTTACCTGGTAGAAGTCCTGGGACACAGATATCGTGTACTGCACATTGAAAATAGTCTAACCTGACCATTAACTACTTCCATACAGGTTCAGTACCTTACAAACAGTGCTTACTGAAATAGCACAATTTATTAATAAATACTTTAATTACAAATGTCTATTTTAACTTGTTAGAATGATAACTGCATACAGCTTCTAAAAAAAACCCAGCCTATTGCTGTAGCTTCATTTATCAAGGCCAGCTTATGCCATTACAATATACTAGTACAACATTCATTCCATTAAACTGCTGCATGACAGAGTCTGAGCATCTCAAGGAAGGGAGAAGCCTTTGTTTTATGGGTTTGGTTTTGTTGTTTTTTTTTTTTATATATCATTGTATTTAAAAAAACACTGTTCACCTTATAAGCAATTATTTTCTAATTAAAGTGACAGCATACATTCTGTACATATGACAGACATTCTGAGCTAAAAACAGCACTATCCTTCCCTCCCCCCCCTTTTTTTTTTTCTATCTTCTTTAACACTAAGCTCAATAGTGATAACACTATTTGCACTCAAACAATAGCCTTCACACAAGGCAACTTACCACTAAAACAGTACAGGCTACAGAGAGAAAACAAATGTCAGCCATTAGAGCTATCTGTTGACACCGTAGTTTTCCAGCTAATACCACTTTATCCTCCAAAGAATCCCACAGTATTGGAGGGAGTTAAAATCTAGAGGTTTCTCAACAAACATCTTAGGGAGTATGGTCACCAGAATGAACTGGATATAGAAATTGGTTCCTCTTATCCAAAAACTAAGTGAAGGCCATGTGTACTTGCCAGAAGATGCTCTCCAGCAGCCACATTTACCTAAAGCTGTCACCTTTGGGTATATCATTACTTCAAGCCCTTCCTCTTACACAAACACCCCAGAAGCTGCAGCGGTAGACTACAATTACTGGTTTCACTCCAGTGGCGACAGTGCTTTCTCATGTTATAGTTGAGCATATCCAACTTTGGGAGTTGAGTCAAAACAAATGTTTCTATCTGTACAAGTTTATACCAGCTATCTAAAAGAACGGACACTAACCTACCACAGGGTCACTGATAAAACTTTGAGAATTCTGTTGAAACAACATGAAATTAGATCAACTTCTCCCACCACAAACATTGCTCCAGTCTACAAGCAGAAAGAACAAAGCAGTTTAGCTGATACCCAGTCACAAAGGAACATGCTAAACTTCTTTCCAGCTCAGAGATCCACCAACCCTCCAACTCCTCAGTGTCAGGGCAACCACACCAACAGGTGCAACTCTACTTGGATGCCATAACCTGAAATATAAGTAGCAACTAGCAATCTTGATTTTGTATGCACCTTGACTTACTTTACCCAGGCATTTACATCACTTTACTGTAGGTTGAGCTTCTGCTTCTAGCTGCTACAGGTCTGGATTTGCACCTGTCATGTTCTGCTTTTAGTATCATCAGTGGATAATCAAACCCTTCTGAAGCAAGCATGGGTTTTTTTGCTGTTTTTCTATGGCCAATTCTTTGGAATTTTTTTGTTGCTGCTGGTTTGTTTTAAAACAGATTAGATTATGTGTAATGATAGAGGCTTACAAGCAGCAGCTCAGCTATGTTGCACACAAGCTACCTGAGATTCAGGGGAAATACAATAGCTTGCATCTTTTCTATTAGTCACACTAAGTCAATTCAGATCAGCACTCATGAGACCGAGCACAGAACTCTCAGTCCTTGAATTTCTCACCTGAACTGTTACAAACTTATGCATACTGGGTTAACATCTTCAGAACATCTTCCTTAAGGGAAGTAGGTGTGGAGATCCCTGGGGGAGCAACAGGCTTTAATGACACGGTTAGAATATTTATGACAAAACAGCTGGAGTCACCGGCATATCAACCAAACACTTAAACATACCACACCATTTTGTTGTTCTCTTCCTCTTCATCCTAGCTGCCAACAGTGTATTTTAGGCTAAAAATAAGGCATTTAAAGAACCCTGAACCAAAATAAAAGATCCAGAAACACATTAAGGTATCAACCCCAAGCTTAAAAACAAACAAAAACCAAACCGTTCTTTTAAGAGATCCCATTAATGCTAATGGTATTTCTAGGAATAGTCACTCTTAAGAGAAACTAATACTGAAGGCTTGATCTTTCAAATACTTTTCACAGGGCAGTTTACCTTCCATAACATTAATGCAATGAGATTTTGTTCACTCTAGGAGAGCAGGTAGGTAGATATTCTCACTGAATCAGAGTTCTGCATATACTCTTTGATGAGGACTATTAACCCACAGCTTTCCACTCCTTCCAACTTCAAAGCTGTCTCTTACTGCAAGCAGACTACAGAAAGAAAGAAAAATTGTCTAATATATTGTGGTTCCTTCAGGCATGGGTAGATTAGAGATACTCACATGCTGCTACTGTGGTTGAAGGACCAATGTTGAAAAAAATGTTGGAAAGAACACTTTCTGGAAGTTAGACACACATATTGAATACTTGAAGGCAGACAATCTTAAATTTGTGATGGAATTAAGTCTTGAAAAACTAATTGATCAATGAGAGAACATCAGCAAATGCCAGAACTGAAAGACTTTTGAACAGAGAAATCAGAGCACTTACTACCACTTCCAGACTTACAGAAGAGAGGTCATCCAGAATTCCCTCTGTTGAAGGCAAAAGTACTCAAACAGCCAATTACCACTAAGTAGAATCCAAGTAGAAAATATCAGCATCTAAAGTCACCAGAAGGTATTTGTAATGAGCAGACTACTGCCTGCAGAAGGTAACTGTGAAATAACAGACTAACCATAGAATTGTTACAGTTTCCACTTGTATCACCTGAGTAGCTGCATTGAAACAATTATTTAAGAACTAGCTGTTTCCTTCCATCTTTTTATTTCCCCCCAAACCGTCAGAACTTTCAAGTTGCTTTCTCCTACTCCCCCCCTTGCTGACAAATACTCATGTCAAAAGTAACTAACAGCAAATGACTCTAATGAGACACTTGCAAAGCAATGAAGTGCAGTAATGCCACACAGCATGTAGATCCTATACCCAAGTAGGAAACCAAGAAGTCCTGCTATGAGCCAGAACCTTGTCAGCTGAACTGAGCATTAGTTATTAGACATTTTGGTTACACACAGAATGGTACTGTATCAGGGGACAGGCAGAGGGGAGAAAGTTCTCAATATATACAGTAACCAAGAATTCTCCAGTACTTAGGCATAAAATACTTACCCAGAATCTGTATTCCATCACAGTTGGCCTCGGTTAACAGATGAATTTGAGTTGAAAGAACAGGAAAATACTCTTACAGAACATGACTAATAAAGCCTGGATTATTTAGCCTGGCAACCTGAAGGTCATAAATGCTTTCTGTAAGGGCCAAGGGTAAGACACCATGAGAAGAAAATTACGTAAAATGAGATTACAACACTGATAGTCAGCAAGCAAAACAAAATTGCAAGGGTGCCTTTCAAGATGTAAGTTGCCAGATTCTTAAATGCAAGAAATGACATGCTGAAACAATCTTCCAAGAGGACTGAAGAATTAAAAAGCATGAAAACACCACTGACACATGCACTTAGCTGCTTTTTAGACGTTTGTGAGTTTGAAACAAGTGACGTACCAACAGTATTAGCAGATTACACTTTGTTATCACCAAGTCTCTTACTAAGCTTATCCCTGGACGATAGTACTTCACTGTCCTCATATACAGCTTACGAATACCAAGTTCTATTCTATTATGCAAACCAACAGAGAGATGAGATGCTCACGTTGCTCAGGACTAACATAAAGAGGTCACAAATGACACCGCAAAGAAGTAAACCAATGCTGTCTGCAGTTTTAAGCTTTTCCTGCCCTGTCCCACGGTACTACCAGTAACAAACCACATGGTGACTAAGGGAAAATAACCTGTCCCAACACATTCTGCTTGGGTTGGAGAAGGCAGAAGATAACTCTCCACAAAGCAAGTTACTGCAGTATAAGTAGTGACTTCAAGGCTTTAAAAATAAAAAAAACCCACAAACCATACACTACTCCTTAGGATAGAGTATGCGTGTAGAGGCTGTTTATTCAGCTCGATCCTTCTCTTGCTGTGTCACTCTGTGCCCATATGTTTCAGTTTGATATCTCCCAGATGCAGGGAGGGGTGGGGCAGAAATAGTGCCAAAAGTTGATACATTCAGGAAACCAAACCAACTACTCAATTTTTTGGCACAAGCTCCTTATAGATCTAGCAGACTAAGACATGGGAGCTCCATAAAAGATTAACACAGATTTTTGCAGTCAAGGTATTAACAGCCACATTTAAGACAACTAGTATTTCAGAACTGGTTACAGAACAAAGAGACGATTAATTTAGCTCTGCTGTTCAGTCAGTTAGCCTGCTCTCTGGTTTTGATTTGCCATCTTTCTGAGCAGGCTTTCCAATGAGCCTGATGTGATTTTGTTGAAGGGTACCAACACACAATCTGTTAGGAACAAACCATTTCTTAGCTGAAGGGGAATAGTTTTTAGACAACAAAAACTGTCAGAAGCATTAAACAATTCTGTGATGCACAGCAACCCATTGGTTTACTTCTGATCAACTTCTTAAAATATTCTGACACCAAAACCAAAAGAAAAGTCAGTTGCATCAGTAGTGCGTGCAGGATGGAACAGGGTTTCCAGCAATTTCAAGCAGTCATGTGACACTGCAAGAAAAACACAACAAGGAAGCTGATACTACAGACAGAAGCGAGGCTGGTTTAGGGCAGTCAGACTACAAACAAGCGAAGGGAGCTGACAAAGCAGTTCTGGTGACACTAACAGGTACTGCCACCAGGAAACCATCCAAATTTAGACACAATAGCGCAATCATCTCAATATGATAGAAATCCAGACTTCGTCTGAACAAAATACAGTTTCCAAAAGCAGATGATGCAACTACCTTAAGGATCCAGTCTTATTCACAGCTACAATAATAGTTTCAACAGCTTTTGCCTAAATCTACCACAGAGGGAAAAGCCTGATGTACCCAGGGAACATACTTCAGACCACTTCTGGAAGCAATGGAGTATTGCAACCAACAGGTTCGTTGTGTTGTATTCTGACAGTGACAGATCAAGCTTACTGTTACTTGAAGGGAATCTCACAGGCATCTCCATTAATTCTAACTGCACTCTCAGGAAGCAGCTTATTACTGAAGTTGTATTTATCTCAACTTTCCCAATATGTACTTCCCAGATTCTAGCTTACTTCAGTGCATCTGCATATAACACAGCTAAACCAGAATCTTCAGTGGCATTCTGTTCCAACTCCAGTTTGGTTTCAGCAGTATTAAGAACCCCTATGCTATTAAAAAAAAAAAAAAGGATGGGAATTATTTACTTTGACCTCAGTGCTCTGCAACCTAAACATGCATAAAAGGTACTTAAGTATACCATTCC
>PPHD01022581.1:0-12791 GCA_002909625.1 Bambusicola thoracicus | reverse complement strand
ATTATGGTTCTTTTCAACCCAGGTCATTCTATGAGAACAAAATATGTTCTTAGATTTTATAATGTTCTGAAGTCTGTTTTAGAGCATTTAAAAATTTGCTTATACAATTATAATATTCTTGTATTATCTCCTGGTTCATAGACGGTTACCGGACACTATTGTAACCTTTCACTGGATTTTAATACTAAATCAGCAGTGGTAATGCCAAGTTGAAGCATTTTCTATATTTAGTCCTCAGGACTATGAGGAAAAAGAGTTATGAAAAAGCAGAACAAAAAAAAAAAAAAAAAAAAAAAAGAGGGAGAAAGCTATTCCTCAAGGGGAAGAAACAATACCTATGAAAGAAAATCAGAATTAAGACAGAAAAAAAAGTGATGTAACAGCAAAAACTGGCAATATTCAGTGCTCAGCTCCTCCCTGTTCCCCCAGAGTTTACTGAGGAAATTAAAATCACTTTCAGATTGACTGCAGCAACAAGCAGCTCCTAAAAATACTGAAGACCTGGAAAAATAAGTAGGAGCAGAAGGAATGAAAAAAAAATTATTTCCAAAATATTAAACATCAAAAATATGTGATTGTGATTTTAATTTTACAATTACAGATACAGTTAAAAAAAAAAACAAACAAACTGATTTTACTTAGTTGTAGGTAAGTTTTACAAATTTTGAATCTGTACTCTTTAGTAGTGAACCCACAGTGACATATTGTTGAAAACCAGCAAGATCCCAGGGATGCTGAGAAGCTCTCTCATCCTACTTGATGGAAGCTTTCCATAACATAACACATTCTATTTAGCAATACTTTGCAATAGCTAGATAGCTGCGTGACATTTCGGATTTCCAGGTACTTTTCCTGTATCATCTATTAATATCCTCTATCAATATCACTTGCCCATCTTCCCCAAAAGAGATGATTCTACCTGAAGTAATTCCATGAACTACTGAGGAGTTTCTGGCTTTGTTTATAATAGAAGTGGTTTAATTTAAATATTCCAATGTTATTTTTAATTTCACAGTAACAAGCACAGAACAAAATCCAAATGATCAGGGTGGCAGGAGGCAGAATGGGATCACCCTGAACTTTTCTCTGGGTACAAGACAAAAACCCAGCATTGTCATGTCCCCGTGATCTTTATCTTTACAGAAATATTTATGGACCACCAATCAATTCTAACAGGTCTTGTTTTTCTTTTAAAAAATCTGGATAAGAAATACCGTATTGAATTAACTTTAAATGATCTGTTCAGAAAAGAAGCAAGGGTTAGAATCCTTGGGAACTGAGCTGGTATTTATCTAACAGGAAAAAAAAAAAAATCTCCAACCACACAGCCATGTTAATGGGAGATACATTTCAAAACATCAGGCAGTCAGAGACAAATGACTCGAAAATACATCCATTCACCACTTCAGTATTATTTAGTATTATAGAAAAACAAGTCTCACTTCAAACAACAGTTTAGCTGTTCAGTTTAAGAGCAAATAAACGTATATTTTTTTTCTGTCTAAAGCTTTTATACATACAGACCAGTAGAGAACATGCAATAGCAACAGGATGTAAACATTTCCTTAATGATCTTACAATTTATAACAAGCAAAGCAAACAACTAAACATCAGCATCTTCCCTGTTGGGATTCAGCATTTACTTCCTAGCCTTACAGATTAGAAAGAGCCTAGTCCCTCAAGGTTCATAGAGTTGAGATCAATTTAACAGGTTGCAGTGTTGTTGCAAGTCAATGTTGCTACACGGGAGACCTATTCATTGCACCATCATACAACCTAAGAAAATACTTATGTGCACTGGTGCTGCAAACAAATCCTATATAAAGGGATTCCTCAGATAGTATTTCAATAAAACATGCATAATTCTTTCTAGTTCCACATCAGGTCTTTCAATGGCCTTTCTGATATTTTAACTGTCAAGGGAAAGCAATTCTAAATAAATATTTCCTCTACTTTTACACCATAGCACAAACCTTCTGCTAATAGAGATGCCTCAGGGACTTATAGATCCCATTGGAAAATAAAGAGAAGTATAGCATGATACACAATACTTTAAGCCTCCTACAGCATTTCAAGCTTTCTTATTCACAGAACAAACCATCCTTGAAGTGGCTAAACTTAGTTACAGAGTTGCACTGCTTTACCGGTTTGCAACTCTCTTTTTGTTTGCTTTCTTTTTGTTTGTTTGTTTTTTGAAGGTATGCTGTTCACACAGAAGAGAAGAACATATGAATGTACATACATAAGCTTCATACATAAGCTTTTTAAACATGGGCTAGATAAACTGTAAAATAAAAAGCAGAAATACCATTCTGCTGTAATCAACAGCCATGACATAAAATGCTGATGTTACAAAAACCTTATGGACAATTCAACTGATACAGAAGGCACACAGACTGATATTTATATGAAGTAGCATCCCAGTATTGCACAATAGAAAATGTGTTTTTGAATACAGTCTATACTATATGGAAATGTTTACAGCTTCCCACCAAGAAATTACGTTAAACTGCTCTAACTACCGGCTGCAGCTGAATATGGCAACCTATTGCCTGAAGAAGCACAAGATTTTCAGAGGCAAAAAAAGGAAGAGCATAAAAGCTTCTATTTTAACACTATTCAACACATCTCTGGCAGGCTTTTATCATTTAAACCACTGCCAATCCAATTAATATTTGTTTTGGGATACTAAGATACTGGGATACTTCATCCACTACTGCAGAATCTTAGAAGTAAAATGAGTGGATGTAATAAGAAAATTCAGTAATTTTTAATCTTCTTAAAAGCTAACAATCAAGCGCTAACCACTCACACAGATGGGAGGACATTCCTATCAGTATAATCTCTTTCACTTTATTACAGTGGCTGCACTTGAAGTAGAAGTGACCATGAAGAGGTGACAAAACACAACAGAAATCACATCTTGGAATCCCCTGACTAGGAGAGAGAAGAGATACCGAAATAAGCTCATCCAGCTTGGTACACAGCCTTTACCCTAAGGAGGGCACAAGACCAGAGTCCAGATGAACCTTGCCTCATTTCAAGCTTTTAACAAAGGCCACTATTCACTCTAGAAGCCCTTCATAGTCAACATGTGGGGAGAGAGAGAAGCAAGTCATCTTGTAAATGTGCTTCTATATCCATGTACTAGCCCACAGAAACTAGAAAGCAGTGTTAAGACATGGGGCAATGCTTCTGACTCATTCATTGACAGAAGATGAGTATTTCCCAAAATCTATGTCATGCAAGAGGCAGGGACTGAGGAAAAGAAAAATGTGGATTCTGTTTGTGATATTTCCCTTGAGTTTCATAACTCTGTGTATGCCACAGAGGTGTTTTGACATTGTTGGTGAAATAATGAAGTTTCCACGGGTAAACACCGGCAATGGGAGTAATGTTGGCCTCTTTCTTAAAACTAGTAAATAACTAAATCCAAGTGCTCTCACAGCTCCAGAAGGAACAAATCTGCAATTCAAACTATAAAGAGGCTTATACACAAGCTGTGACACCATGAATTTTCCCATTAGGTGGGCAGAACTCAAGAATGGCACAGTAAAGCAGTTCTCTTATAATGCAAAGACTTGAGTATCAGATTGGCCATACAAATATTATTTTATTTTAAAAATCCTAATTACTCCTTTGTTCATCTTCCCACTGATAAGTAAAATAATAACATTCTAACATTTCACTGTAGTTTAGGAAGAAGTCCATAAGCAAATTCAAGTTCTGTGATAGCAGAGTTGTTAGCAGCATACAAGAGCTCATAGAGAAATTAAGTCCTCCATCCTCAAAATCCGCTCTGAAAAGTAGTGTGCAAGTAGAGAATGGACAATGTACTGAACAGAAGACTATTAAGTAGATTTTCTTTAAGAGACTAGAGAGCATTTTGTGTGTTGAACAAATAACAGATCGTTCTGAGAAATAATATGTCAACAGACAATTCACACAGTATGATACTGCATATATTTTAGGAAGACTAATTAAAATTTTCCAGGCAAACTTAATAATGGCATTTTCTGACTACTTGACTTTTCATTAAATCTCTCTAATACCTTTCATACATTGAAATTAAGCTACTAGATACAGATACGCTGAACTTGGTAGACTCATTCTCTTCAGCAGAGCTGAGACTTCATTCCCCCTGCCGTCTGTCAACCTCTAATGTGATTTCCCAAAGGTGCTAGAACTTCTCCAGTGAGATAACACAGTGATAAGTGTTTTAAATGAAATCCTGGCTCTGTACAATGTACTGCACTGTTCATATGTGAGGACATCAGTGCAGTGCCATAGACAGTGAGCCTGTTTCTCTCCTGAATCAGAAAGTAAATTCAGTGATCAGGATACACATATATAATGTATATAAACCATTCAACCTCTTAAAATCTGTACAAAAGCTGAGAGATGTGCTGCATAGCTAATAACTCCCAGAAAATGAGAGAATATCAATTTAGAAAAATGAAAATTAGAACAGATGTACACAGTAAATGCATGTTTCACATACATCTGCAAATAAGAAAGCATGAAGACTCAATCTGTAGCAGAAGTTAAAAGCAATGCAAAGTCACTTCAGTTATACACTGTGCAAACTTCCTGACAAGTTCTTTTAAAAATCTGAATTTCTCAAAAGAGCTAACAAAACATGTAACAATTTTTCATTCAAAGTAGGCGACTCACTGTGTTCTTCTTGCTGTTGCTCAGTGTATCAGCTGTTTCCTAACCAACCACTTTCCATCAGCAGGAGAGATAAACCCATGATCACCAGCTCTGAAATTATTTCAAAATATTTCCACTTTCCAGAAGAATGCTCTAAATATGGCCAATGGAACAGAAATGCTAGATTCAGCAAGAAATCTGTGAATTTAGGAAATTCCTATCCTGTGTTGCCTGCTATATGAGATCAGCATGCTTTGCTTTGTCTTCCCCTTCCAGGCCAATCAGTGACTTAATTTTCCACAGATGCTTTTGTGTGTCAAAGATACTTAACTTGTTTTCACACTGAACTAATTAAAACAAGGAAGACTGAATATGATACACACTGAAGCAATATCAGAATTGTTGGTGGAACTCAGTTGGGATGTCGGGTAACTGAGGATAGTGAAAGTCTGGGAAGAGTAGACTCTAAGGACTAGATTTAAAGACATTTAGGCATCTAATTTCTACTGAAATGTTTCTAAAGTGCCTAGATGCCTCTACAAGTAACCTTGTTACATTGAATGCTTGTCTTTTATTGGATTTAGAAAGACAGCAGACATGAATGCAACATTTATAAATGTTTTCATAGCAGTGAGATTACTGGAAATTTTATTTTATTTTTATTTTATTTTTTTTTTTTCATGAAAACCAGCTTCATTTTGGCTATGGGCTTCTGTATGCCATCCACTGCAAGAAACAATACATTAGAAAGACATCAAATCGAATGGAGTATCTTGGAACTTGAACTGTAAAGGAAAGTATAAAATAATTTCTTACTAGTCACTAGAATACAGATAAAATAAAGAAATGCCTCTATACTGCACACCCCATGATGATTTGTATGGATAATTCCCTGCATGTATTGAATCACACTATAACAAAAAAAGTATGAAACCCAGCTGTTTTACTCAATGTAAGAGCAATTACTGCCATGTTTCAACTCTACAGACAACAATTCTCCAAGAAACCTCAATGAATTATATTTCTGAGATAGGGCACCTACCACATAAACAGAGCTTACTGTTACAGAATTTTCCCTGATGCTTTTATAAGCTGTTTGTACAAAAGCAAAGCAGTTATAAAATAAGCCACCTGTAAAGGGTTATTGTACCAACAGTACTAGAAATAGATACATGGAGTGTGGGTGAATGAAGTGTGAACCATATGCAACGTTGCACAGATTTGAACTGGGGACTCTCATTCCTCAGAAGAGCTCAAGTCAATGCATGCTCCATATGCAGCATTCTTTCTTTGGAAGTTTGAGCACTGGCTATAGGTGCTAATAGTTCACTACCTACTGCAGGTTCACCTGCAGTAGCTCATTTTCCAGGCATGAGATGAAGCACATTCAGAAACCTGTTAGACAGCCATAAAGGAATAAGCTCTGCAGTGAACACCCGGTGTGGGCAAATACAGATTTAGAGCTAAAAACAACAGAATGCCATCTGCATTCTTTCTTTAAAGAGAACAGTTGTGCAAATAATAATGTAATCACTAAACACAAGTATTAAAAGTTAAAATGCTTTAAAATGCTTATTCATGTCCAGATGTGATTATTCAATTTCTTTATAAGCTTTACAAAAATATTTAGAAAGCACTGGCTTAAAATTCCGCTGATAAGATACGCCCCCCAAAAATAGCCTTTTTCACCTGCATAAACTTTATCTTGTTTTATAAGATAGTCACATCTTATGAATTGTAGCTGGCATATTAGTCACTTGCCAAATCCATTTCATCAACACAAAGTTCTATATATCCTAATACGGGATGGTGTTCTGCAGGAGTAAGGTATAAAAAAAGAAAGAAGCAGACTGACCTGGTTGTGTTGTGGAGCTCATTGCTGTTGATGGAATGATAACTTGTTGATGGTGTAAATTCAAACTGGCAGATGTTGTTGAGATTTTGAGGTTCTGTCTGAAATGGGGTGAGTCTGTAGAAAGTAAAGAAAAAAAAAAACCAGTCTATATTTGACCTATACATTAACAACATGGTATTTTAAGAGATGTCAACCACAATTACACAGAATATCCAAAATCCTTATCAAGACTAAATGTTCTTTCTGTCACATCAATTTTTGCTCTGAATTCAAAAGCAAAGGACCACTGAAAACACAATTAAAGCTAAAAATCCTTAAGCTTCAGGGCAGATTAGATAAATTTCTATGACAGTCTTTTTATAGCTGCAAAACAATGTGAGAAAGTAAAGGCTGAACCCATAATTTATCTTTCCAGTAAGATCAGGGAATTATAAGAACCGTTTGAAAGAGTTCGAAAGACCTGAGGAAGAGGAAAAGGGGTCATATCCTTACAGCTAAGCAGTGGCTAATTCATAGTTTTACTGCAGACTTTTGCAGTCAGCCTTGAAACGTGAACGTGCAGAAGCAGAGCCATATTCAAAAGCCTTTCTGTAAGATCCGCCGCTTCCTTTATCTCTAATATTTACATAGTTTAGAATAGGACTTGTTGAAATAATTAGCACAGTTTAATGGATCTCCCACTACTAGCTAATGACATCTCTGACACTACCAAGATAGTTCCTAATAGCGTGGGCTGATCAAGAGTAAGGCAAGGAAGTTTTTGCAATTCCGCTGAATCTTTTTACAGTCCTATTGCACTCCCAGCTCAATGCAGAAGCAGAGGTAATAATATTCCTCTAATATTCCCATCTGCTGAAAGTTTTAAGCTGCAAAGAGGAGGCTTTCAGGAAATGAAAGTATATTTTCATTCAAGCAGGATATAAACAGCATAATGGGAAAGAAGAGAAGGTTGTAGTGCATTACGATGACTGCAACTACCCTATTCATCCACAGTTCCTGAAGTACTTAAGTAGCCAAAGATATTCTTAGTGCTGAATATTTTAGCAGCTTTTGTCACTTTTTTAAACCACCAACTGCACATTTAGTTTCAAGCTGAGCTCAGCCAAATTTCAGCTAGTGAATTACATTTTAACCAATTACAATCATTTAAGTATAGCATAACTATCATTTGAGAAAGGGAAAGTCAGACATGTAGCTTCTGCTTTTATATCCACTAAAGTAGCCTGCTCAAACAGTCATGCTATTTGGACACAGCCAGTGTTCCAGCAGACAGCATCTGGAGAACTAAGATTCATGATACTTCATGGAAATCCTGAGTACTTTTCTTTGTTTACCTTGTGCATCAAGTCTTTTGAAACATCAGATGTAAGCACTATTAAACTGAACAGACTCTACTGCTAATCTAATTCAAAAGCTCCATTTGTGCATATTTTTATGCTGACTGAGGCAAGCAGTTACTTCCCCATCTAGCTCCAGGAAATGTCAATGAGTACAAGTGCATAATTCAGGCTAGTGGAGTTTTAAGATTATTTAATTTCATAAAGATCATTATTAACTTAGCAGCTACAAAGACAATGAAGAACATTTTCCAGGAATCCAACATATATATATTCAGTATCCAGCCTCAGTTGCTGACTCTTTGATATCTCATAGAAGGTAAAGTAATGGATATTAACACTTAACTATGACCTTTAATAGAATGAATTTTCAGTAGAGATTTAAACTAAACATAACAGAAAAGTCTGAACATTACAATTTGACAGTACTCTAATGAAAACACTTTTATGATCACCAAAGCTAAAACTATTATTTCTTTTGACTTTGATTCACATAGATCTTTCAATCTTATGTTTTGAACTAGTACAACCAGAGAACAAGCTGTCAGCTCAGACAGTATTCTCAAACAGCTAAGCTTTCACTTCACATAAACAAATCTTCATTCTTTCCCTTCAATAAAAATGCATATAATTTTTGATACCTATGCAAGGTGGTATGCTTGGCATGTTCCTTTAAGTGCAAATAGCAATGCTCCACATTCCATCAACACAATAGCAGTACCTATCCCAAACTACTGCATTAGGGACACCAGTTTTGCTAAAACTCTATAGAGTTAGGGAAGAGTTAAACAAGCTAGACGTACACAAGCCCATGTCAGCTAACAGTTGAGATGCTCTGGTAAGTGTCAATGGAGATAGCTAACGTCAATTCAAGACCACTCTCAAACTACCTTGTAAAGTCTTGGCATCAAGGAAGGTTCATGAAGACCAGAAGCAAATGCTTCTCCTGTCTTAACATAGGGTAATGAAGAGAACATGGAGAGCTACAGACTAGTCATCCTCACTTATATTCCTGGGAAGATGATGCAGTAAATAATCTTGGAAATCATTTCTAAATACCTGAAGAATAAGTTTATGATGGGAATTAGTCAAAATGTAGTTAAGAAAGAGAATCATGCTTGGGTAGGCTGATGGCCAGCTGATTTGTTGAGAGTAGTGGACATGATTTATCTTGAAATTAGCAAGGCTTTCAGCACCATTTCCTGTGACATCCTCAGATGAACTGGTGAAATACAGACAGGTAAGCAGGCTGCAAGGTAAGCTGAAAATTGGCTGAGATGCTAGGTTCAAAGAGTTGTGATCTGCTGCCTGAAGTCCAGCATTCACTCTGGTGAAGTACACCAGGAGAGGATGCTAGTGTCCAGCTTAAGGCTTCGTAGTGCCAGTGTCACATGGAAATACTAGAGTGAGGAAACACTGATAATACTGAAGACACTGGAATATCATAGAATCATAGAATGGCCTGGGTGGAAAAGGACCATAATGATCATCAAGTTTCAACCCCTCTGCTGTGTTTAGGGTCACCAACCACCAGATCAGGCTGCCCAGAGCAACATCCAGCCTGGTCTTGAATGCCTCCAGGGATAGGGCATCTACAACCTCCCTGGGCAACCTGTTCCAGTGCGTCACCACTGTCTGTGTGAAAAACTTCTTCCTAAGATCCAACCTAAACCTCCCCTGTCCCAGTTTAAAACCATTCCCCCTTGTCCTAGCACTATCCACCCTTATAAACGGTTGCTCCCCTTCCTGTTTATACACTCCCTTCAAGTACTGGAAGGCCACAATGAGGTCTCCTCGGACCCTTCTATGTCCTTCTCATAAGGAGAGGCAGAGAGAGACAGCATTGTTTAGAAAGGAGAAAACTCAGGGAGAGCCTACCAATGTACACGAATGCCTGATGGACAAAGAAGTAAAGGCAGAGCCAAGCTTCTTTCAGTGATACGAAGTGACAGAAGAAGAGCTACTGTGTACAAACTGAAGCATGGCAAATTCCATCTAAACATCAGAAAACACTTTTTCCACTGTCAGGCCAAGCACCTTGTCAGCAGGCTGCCAAGAGTCTGTGGAGTCTCTATCCTTGGAGAGATTCAAAGTCTGATTGTAAACCATGTGGGGCAACCTGGTCTATCTGACCCAGCCTTAAGGAGGGTGTTGAACTGACTGTCTCCAAAGGTCCATTCCAGAGTCCATCCTCAGCTATTCTGAAACTTCATGATGTGGGAGCTAAGGATTTTTCCCTTTCAAGATCACCACAGAGAGCATCAGAACTGAATATTCATTGAAGTTAAACCTCTTGAGAATGACTCCCATGTAATAAAACATTCCGTTGGGATCCCCATAAAAAGATTTCTGTTAACTAGTTTTATAAATTCAACTGCACTGGTAGTCTTATATTTTATGAAGTGATGTTGGCATCCTGCCTGATACTCTATTCCCATATATTTCTTGGAAATGCAAAACTTTCATTAAGCCAAGTGCTATTGCTCAGGTTCAGTTTTAACAACTCCTTACAACTGTGATGCAAGACTTGTATTATCAGACTTTACATTTAGAACCATGAAAAATTCCACATCATCATATACAGAATTACACCACAACACAGACACTCTCTTTTAAATGCTCTTCTACTGATAGGCTGACGTGCTTCATTTCTTTCCTTTAACTAAGGAAATGTCATACTATAAATTATACACTATGAATTGCAGTGCCACACGTTAGCACTGAATCAAAGGAAAAAAAAAAGAAGAGCACTGGCCACAGTAGACTAAAATTTTATATGTAAAATATAAAATCATGAAGACACGAAGATAAAGCAAGTGATTCCAGGGCTCATTATATATTATCTCCAACCTTAAGGCAATCCACTTTAACTGGACAATAACTCATCTCTTACTTGTTAGCCAAGTTAACACAGAATCATCTAGGTTGGAAAAGATTTTTGACACCAAGTCCAATCTTCAACTCAACCTACCAAGTCCCATTACTAAATCATGTCCCTTAGTGTCACAACTTTGCCATAGCCCAGTATATGGCAAATTATCTTCTACCTTCAAGTGTATCACTGGAGGTGATGCCACACATCAGTGACTTGTGTTTGTGATCCTGAGTAAGCAAAACTCAGGAATAATGATGCTACTCCTTGTGTTTCAAAAGAAATTCAGTGGTTCATGTACTCCAAGGATTGATGCAGCTTTGAAAATGTTACAGAAAAACTGTGAAACAGAATTTAGATTTTCATGCCCAGTGGCCACCAGGAAGCTTATGTTTCCCATTACCATAGATAGAACACTTTCAAAAAGAAATAAGCATATCAATTAATACCATTCCTTTTAACTGTCATCTTTCACTCTGCTATCCTGAGACTGTATTCACAGACTACTTTTCCCCTATCTTGTGCTTCCCAAAATTCCTCTGAGAACTGGGTTTCTGAAATAGGATATGGTGAACACAAATTAACAGGATTCAAATGAAATAGATATTTCTATTTCCATTTCCCTCTTACCTAAGATGAATGCTTCATGTGCACTTCTGAAATGATTCCATAGGCACATAGTTTTCAAAACTACTTCCCAGGGGTGTCTTCAGGATCTTTCTCTTCCAAGAGAGTTCTCCATAAAAATTTAAATTATGCCTATTTGTAAAGGCTTTTAGAAAGTCATTACGCAGGGATTTTGTAAATAAAAAATATAGAATGCTGCACTTCATTAAGTTATGAACAGTTTCCCTGATAATGTATCTAGTTGATTCTCTGCTGAATATACTGTTTTAAAATAGCTCTCTGTTACTTTTTGACAAAATTATTGTTTCTTATTGCTATAGGTCATTCACCTCAAGGAAAGGAATTGTAGTAACTTCTCATAACAGCTTGTGTGTTGAAACTAAGCATCTACAACAGCTGTGAGAATAAGTAAAAATGCTGTTGTCCATTGAGCAGTTGAGCAAAATGCATGATTAAAAAAAAAACCTGAAAGTTAAAAAAGATAAACAACAAAATAACAACAACAACTGATCACTACAAGGCATGATGGTTAGAAAGAAACAGACTTCTTTCAAAGAACTGTTGAAAAAAGCTTGAATGAGTATTTCTGGTACATGTAATGAAAATTAGATGTTAAAAAATAATAACCAAGCTACAGATCTTATTCAAAAATACTGCATGACAGTATTATGACTGGAAGATAAATTACAGTGGACATATACTAAATTGACCAATGTAAGCTAACTCCAAAGTAGCAACATCCAACCCTTTTAACTTTACGTGAACCATATGAGTCTGATTAGAAAGTGAGCTGGCATATGGAAAAGCAGAAAAATAGGACCACACATGTTTAGAATTCACACCAACATCTTAACACAAAAAAGATACCACTTCAAAAAAAGCAAAACAGTTATTAATAGCTATAAGCTTCTTTATTGCATTCTTACCACATTTGGTTTACAAATATAAGAATAAGGTAGACTAAAACCATGGCATAACGCAGCATAACACTCTTGGGCAGTAACCTTTATATGTGAAACAGTGCAGATTTCCCAGCAGCATATCAAAGTCTACTACAAGAGATATTGGGGGTATATAACTGCATTCAGAGGGAATTTAGGGATTCCATAGACCAACAAAGCCTTCAGTATCCTATGCTCAGTTCAGGATTAAGTATTTTACAAAAAGGCATTCTGGTACCTTATTCTTAGTTTGGTATCCACTTACTTAACTTTTGAAGTCAATAGCAGTTTTGCACTACATAGAACACCAAACCTGTCAATAAAGAACTACTCCATCAGCAAGTTCTGGGCCGCTGCACTATTTTAGTTCCCCACTAAAGTCATTTTTTATTCTGCCAAGCAGAAAAGTATTTTTTTACGGAGCCTGTTAGTAATCCCCAGACGTACTACCACATAGCTAGTTTTAAATCACAAGCACAGAATGGCACTGGGAGGCAGGAGATGCA
>PPHD01022580.1:0-12792 GCA_002909625.1 Bambusicola thoracicus | reverse complement strand
TGGGCAACCTGATCTAGTAAATGGGGTGGTTGCTAGCCCTGCCCGGCAGGGGGGTTGGAGATTCATGATCCTTGAGGTCCCTTCCAACCCAGGCCATTCTGTGATTCTGTGAAATCCTCATGACTTCCCAAATAACAGTGCTCACAAAGCTTGATGCTGGCTAATTTTCCTGTGCTCTATCATAGTTAACCAATTCCATGCTTTGGTGAATTGCTGATAACACATCAACAAAATCTGTGTCTGAGAGGTGAACGTTGAGCAAATTCCTTTACAAAGGAGTTCAACAAAACTTACGGATATTTCCCTATTCTTTTAGAATAACTCAAAACAAAGTTCATTATCAGGTAAACTTCTAGGCTGTGTACCAGGGGATTCTGTACCTTGTCGTTCAAAGACTCCTCTGTAATCAGAGACTCTTCATCCATAAAGAGATCCGATTCAGTCTGATGCTTTTCTTGTTTCTGCCGATTATCCAACTCTATCTGATTTCCCCGGCACAACAAGCTGTTCAGCAGGTCCACAAAGAGGTCAACAAGGCGAGGACCTTCGGTTTTACTAAGCTGTGAAAACACAGACACTTTGAAAGCTGAGAAAAGAGGAGGATGGGGACAGAAAGATAATTATTCAACAGTAACAGAGTCAGTTAGGAACTTCCAGGATTACAGCCTTTTGAGGGGAAGGAATCACTCCTCACTGTAGAAATCTGGTTCAAAGAAAAGCCTCAGGGTGCCAAACAAATATTTTTAGATTTTCATCTATGGTGTGACTTCTGATGTAACACATGCCAATGAATTTCACTCTCCAGAAAGGCTTCTTACAGAGACCCACAAGCCAGCTTAAAATCTGGAGCTTATTTGCTCTGCACACAGATCAGTAACGCAACCCATGCAAAAGAAATGAAAGCCTCCTTTAGCAATTAGAAGGTTAGGATTTGTTTACAAATTATCTGCAAGTTTGTCTGGTGCTCTCAGCCTCAGTGAGAGCTGAGTGTGTGAAAAAGGTGCAGAACTGGATCCTAAAGGTTTAACAGCTAAGTCATTTGTATTTGCAGCACGAAAATAAAACAAACCCACAATGCCCTCACATCACCGCTCTTACACTGCCAAAGTTCTCCACTGTGGATTTCAGGTACAGCAATACATGCTTCACTCCTAACAAAAGTTGTTCAGATGGGAGCTGGCAAGCCAGGTCTCTCAGTTTTGTCTGGATATCATCTTCCAGTAAGGTACTGCTTCCTCTTGCATAGGCATTCTTTAGCAAAGCTGTAAACACAGAATCCAGGGCTACAGCAGGTTCTTTGCACTTCTCTTTGCGTTTTTTAAACTGTTTAAAAGAAAAAAAATAACCAAAACATAAGAGAAAATTAAAGATGAGTATCACCTAAAGTTTCTTTAGCTACCTACATGTGGCATCCTGGACTGACACTCCAGGGACTGACACTCCAGGGACACACCTCTGCAGTCCTGCTGTCATACACCTGAGTTAAAGAATTTCCCATGGGGTACCTGCTGGGCTAACAAAAACACAGCATCCCCCAGCATGACTGGTCCATGCATTCCAAACCCATACCTGAGTGAACTCCAGACACTGCAGTAACATCTCCTCTGGCCTGCATTGCTAACATAATGCTACACTGTGCCTGGTGAGGAATTGTAGTCTTTGGTGACGGGGCAGGACCCATGTGCTCTGGTTTCATTACCCAACCACAGCAGAAACCTCTTGTTGTTAGAGAAATGCCCTTAAAAATATCTGTTTCCCTTGATGAGCTCAAGAAGGAAGACATAAGCTGAACATAAATCTACTTTCTGAAGGAAACGTAACTTTAATACACTGTCAGCTGTTTAGTAACAATGATTCAAACACTGAAGTGAATTCAGGTATAGCATACCACAGGTTCCTGAGCTTGTTGAGGTATCCAGAGATTATAGTACTGGTTAAATTGGTAGAGCTGAGGATACTTAGAAACTTTCAGCGATTGCAGATCTTTATCATAGAGCTGGAACATCAAGCAGAGGGCAAGGGCATCTCTTTGAGAGTGCAGAAGATCAGTGAAAACACCAACAAGGTAGTCTACGATGTGTGCGCCTAGAAAACCAAAATAACAATGATACTTCTGTTGATAAAATTTGCACAAGCATACACCCTGAGGCAACACCTCCAGAGTTAGGAAAGAAGGATGAAGTATCTCACATAAGCTTTAATGCCTCTCTTGAGTGAGGAACACCATGGATGTACCTCCTCCTGCATAAAACAAGAGTAATCAAATGTCCTGTGGAGCTCACTAAGATTTCCATTCTACATATAAAAACAAAGAAAAAAAATGTTGTACCTGTCTCATTTTCAGTCTGAAGCAGCAGTTTATTCCTGGCTTCTAACGCAGCAGGGACAACAGCACTGAATGGAAATGTTTGAATAACAGTGTCTTCATTTAAAGTGAACCCAATTTCTTCATCTAAGCCATCACTGCCTTCAACTAGGACATCAACCATATCAAGGACATCTGTTGAGAGCAGAAAAAGTATACATAAGATTCAGACTAACTAGAAACTGAAGGAAGTAGAATTCAACACTCCAAGGATGTGAGGCAGTTTCTGAATTCCCAGAGCAGAAAAAGGGATGAAAACATTTGTCCAGCAAAAATCACTTACAGTGTACTCAGTTTCACAGTTTGTCTTTCAAACAGCTGACAGAAGTAAGGAAAGAGGAGAGAAGAGATGCATCACCTGTTGCTACCAGGATGGCATAACCATCACAGTAACAAAAAAGATACATGAAAGCAGAAAGGAAGCAGCTACTGACTCATCAGAAGAACAGCATGGGTAGCCCTTGAAGAGCTTTTCAGTTTTGTACAGATACAGTATCTATGTCACAAAAGACTCAAAAGACAGCTTTAACATATGAAGGATAGTGTCAACTGTGTACAGAAACTGGTATTAAGTCTCTGTACTGCAGCCAACTCAAGATACCATATCAATCTGGTGCTGAGGGCTGAATGACCTCAATTATCTTATATGTATGTACTGCAAATTCCTATACACAGACTGTTACAAGCAGAATAGCTAGCACATGACAAGTCATCTAGTGTCCATCTGCAGAATTTTCATTGTGCCAGCAATAGGACTGTGGTCCCAGAAAGCAGGAGCAGCAAAATTCCAACTGCAAGCTCGTCAGTAAGGTTCCCTGCACAGCCCAACCCCTTGGATGAATGGAGACAAGCAGCCCCAGGGGAAGAAACATTAATACATTCAGTTAGAAAATGCTGAAGCAGGATCCTGATGAGAGACTTTAAATATTGCTGAAACAGCTGAACTGCATCAGAAATTATTTCTTTGGGCAAAGAGGCAACTTTGTAATTCAAAGTTCTACTTTTGATACCAGCCACAGCTGGAAGGCTGAATCCTGCAGATCATTAACTTACGCAGGACTTCTACAGTCATCAGACTTTAGTATGCCTGATTAGTCACCTTTCTTAAGGCTAAAAGATCAAAACCAAAGTCTTGGAGTACTCTGTAAATGAAAGAATCACCACGTACCATCAATGTGAGAGATGGGGATGCTGACATTATCAGAGTCCTGTTTAAACATGTTAACTTGGAGCATACTCGCCTCCTGAACAAGGTCTGCTGCTTTATCTGTATACGGATAAGGATTTGTCACCAGTTTCAACAGGATCTGTTAAGAAAGAGAGAGAAATGTAAGCACACAGGCTAAGTACACAGAAGTGATGTCTTGTTAAGAAAAACTATGAGCTCAAAGTGCTTGAAAGGTCAATTCCCATGTGCTTCTGCAGGAATCTGCCTGTGATTAGCACTGTACGTGGGACACTGTGCCTGATGGAAAAAAAAAATGGCCACTGCAATTTTACAATCAAAGCACCACAGTCTGAGTCCCTGGGGAAACTGTAATGAAAAGGAAGCTCTGGGCATTTAACATCCTGAGAAGTAAACAGGAAACATCAACTTTTCTTGTAAAAGATTACAATTTACTTAGGTCTGATAATTTTGGCAGATAGCATTACACAGAAAAGAACAGGTAAGAGTTATTCCCCCCCACAATCGTTGTTGATGCTCTCCTATCAACAATGCTGTATTAACAACTTATTTTTCTCTATTTAACTTCCCTCCAAACCTTCTCAGCCTAAACAGACAAAGATGTCAGCTCTGTATAAAGAATCACAACCACTGCCTTTCTCAGAATTCACTGATCTCTAAGAGATTTCTCAGCAACAGCAAGTGAATAATTAGTTTCCATTAATGCTATTCTCAGCATTGTTTATCCAGCTAATTTGAACAGCTGTTACCCTTTCCAAAAATTGAATCACTGCTTCCTTTTTGTCTTCTTTTGTATTATCTAAGTGTTCCAGCCAAATTGAAAGTTCCTTCCACGTGTACTCAAACACTCCGCTGTCATGTAAAACCTGTCCAGAAAAACAGAGGGGAGTAAAAAAAAATGAATAAATACAGATCCTTTTGTACAGCAGCTTCATGTTTTCTTCACACACAAAACCAGCTAAGGTCAAGGCTGACTGGACACAGAGCATTCATTGCCTCCACCTTAGTAAATCTTACTCTTGCTATTTCAGGAGAGTCAGCTTTAAGAGGGCGGTACTTCCCCAAGGCCACACAGGGGCATTACAGCAAGTTAAAAATAAAAATGAAGATAAAAAAAATGGACTAACCCATAAAAACAGCCTGTTGAGGGGGGCTTGAAAACTACTAATGTAATTATATGAAGATCACTGCTAAATCAAAGCAGAATCAGCCTACATGTGCTTCAAAGAGTTGCACAGGTAGGAAAATAGAAGGAAAATTAACCGCAGGCCATGCCCACTGTTTACACAGAAGAGTAAACATTCATAGATGGTATGGATGGGGAGGTAGACAACTTTATTACACCAGAGTTAGAAAATTTTGCTCACTTTTCTCGTATCTAATTGAGGCTCTTATCTGAGACACCTAAATTAGGAACTTGGTGACCCTACGCTCCCTCTGAGAGAGGAAAGAGGAGGAATGGCTGTCCAAAGAACAATGCACATGGTAGGCCGTTTGAGCAGTGCAATGGTGTCACTGCCTGTCCCTAGCCCTCAGCAACAGATGAAACCTTGGCCAGTTTCCTAACTCCAGCACCTACACAGAATACATGAATTTATGTGGGGTGAATTCATGCCTGTGAATTCATGCCTTTGTTCCTCCACTTACCCAAAACACAAAGAAAGCTATCACAGCTCATTTGCTCAATATTGACTCTGTGTATGCCACCAGCAGCTATAAAAATAACACTACTGCTTACTTGAAACTGTCACGATAATTCATTTAATGGAGAAAAAAAGGTCCATTTTTAAATAATTCACTATTTTTGGCAGTGTCTCAAAATAGAAATACACTTGCAGCTTTCATGAAAACAGGCAAGAACAGAATGTGAAATCCAAAAATACGCCCTCTGATTGTAGAGCACAGTGTTGAAAAATAAGCAAAACACACTCATTAGGATCTATTCTTAGCAGCCCTTCTGCTGATATAACTGCCCTAACTTCACTGCTTCTGTCTTCTCTTCGGAGAAAATGAAGTGGACTGAAAGTAAAAAAGAGGAAACAAGAATGAGTCAGGCAACCCACGTCTCCACTTGGCAGAAGAACCCAAATACACCAGAAAAACTGCACTGGGTAGATTTTGATTGAGATATTCATTAACATGAGACAAAGTTAACCTGCCTTTAATCCCCTGCAGCGTTCAAGGGCAACTATAAACCTAATTCAATCAGAGTAACTTTGGGTTAGTGGACTGGACATAACAACCACACCTTGAGATTGAAGCTAAATGTGAAATTTAAACGCACAAAGTTGTCTACATAAACTTGTATGCTGCTAGACCTACGAGATACTGCACAAGGAGCCCTAGTCAGAGCCTAGAACACTTTTTTAGGTCTGTCCTTGGGGGTAAAAGAGGGTTGTTAGGTTAGATTTATTTTTAATGTAGGTTTCTATTTCTCTTTAGGTAACTAAAAGATGTTCAGTTTAAAAAAATATATTGAAAACAACAGCTGCTGATGTCCGGTTGAGATTTGTAGTTGACAAGGATTCCTGAGAAGTCAGATCCTTCTTAAATGTACCAAAGATTTTAATTCAAATTAAGACAGAAGTATTCCTTGAATCAGAGCACCTGCCTAAATACAACACAGGGCATGGTGAACTAGCTATGTATACAGCTTTAGGAAGAAGGACAAAGTAAACATTGACAAAGTAAAGATTAAATAAATCAGGATAAAAAAAAGTAAGAACAAAACTGCTCTTTGCTTGATCACATGACCATCGCAGACACAAACTACATCATTTCATTAAAGCAGAATATTTAATTGAGCCTAGGGGTGAGCAAACATTGAAGACATTTTTCCTACTATTTCATCAATTGTTGCAGCAAATTCAGTGGACAGCATTTACTCTCACCGAGTATTTAGCTAACAGGTAGTTCAGTTCACAGCTATTTCCAAGAACAGTCACAGAAAACAGAAAGAAGTCTCTGTTAGCCAGACAGGTACGCAGTGAAGGTTCAAGAAAGAGTTTAGAATCCTGAAACTTCAGACCAATGGAATACAGTGAACATCTTGACATTTCAGATCAAACACTTACCTTGATGATCAGTTTTTTTGTTGAAACTTTCAGATGGGAATGGTTACTTGTAACAAACATTTTCATCAGTAAATAAAATACTGACTTTTCACCAGCTATCTTCTCTGTTTCAGAGACATCCTAAAAGAGAAAAAATTAAAACTTCTCAGCAACACTGTACCGGATTACATTGCACTGAAGCAGACATGGGAAAGAAGTATTTTATAGACATGCCCAAAAACACCAAGGCCAGAAATTAATGGGATGACTGCATTCAGTGAACGAAGAAGATAGTTTTTTTCTGGCAAACCAAAGAAGAGAGAAGTAGCAGAAACAACAGCTAATACAAGGGTCCCAGATAAAAATACCTTTCCTTTCTCTGCAATTAATTATTCATTCTATTTGTATTTCTGTTGTCCCCAGGAACTCAGATTTCCTACAAGTACTGTCTGAGTAAGAAACATAATCATTTAAGAGACTGAAACTGATTCCCAAAGAAAGGAAAACCATGCAATTCAAAGGGATACTGAACATCAAATGACAATCCTCTAGTTATTTCCCCTGCTTTTCTCGCTGACTTACATTTGATATGTAAGAACTGTTACCCTCTGTAACACCATCAGATTTGGCTTTTATCTATCTGTTGAAACCTATCTATATTAGAATGGCAAAGCAAGAAGAAAATACTTCAGCTTTTTGACTGTTTCTACAGTTTTTCACTGCTTGTTCTTCACTCTTCTTGCTTCTCCTTTATGACCAACTGGATAGGGACAGAAAATCTCTAACAAGGCAGGATCACAGTCACAATATTCAAAGGTTCCTCTGCTTCCTCTCAAAGCTAGGCTCACTCCTTTCTCCAGACCTCTAAAGCAGGCTCTCTGAAGCTCTTCAATTTTACAAGTCTACAGTAAAGAAGAGAACAGGGGCCCTGAAATATCCTAGTAAATACAGAGAAGGACAGCCTTATTAAAATGTCAGAATCATCACTGGGAATAAGTGGAATGTCTCCCCACAGTGGTTTACTTCCTTGATCTGAATTCTCAGGCTTTCTGAACAAGTAGAAACAAGAAAATTCTCTCTCCTGCCCTCAACAAGAGCTGAAGAAACCCTGTCCATCCCTCTTCATGGAGACTGTAATTGCACAAAACCTTTTCAGCTCAGGAGGAATTCTTTACTAATGCTTAGATTGTGTAATTCCTACCTGCTTTATAAAAGCATTACCACCTAAAAGAACTGGACTGGGACTAATTTAAAAGCAAGCAGTGATAGATATGAAGACAATGGGCTAAAGGTGCATAAATCTGCCTTAAAGTTTCTTACCTGTACTCTGAACCAGGCAAATTTACTTGCAGGAAGCTCTAAAGCAACTTTCAGTACATGATACTGCAGAACATGGGGGATCTCCTCTCGGAGGCCCTGCTCGGTGACGATACCTGAGGTTTGAAGGCAACATAATTAACTTTACTTCGGAGTATCTTACTGCGATCATCAGGTACACTCATCACGTAGAGCTTCAAAACATCACTCTGAAATAAACAGGCAATTTATACATTTCCAGACCATGAGACCTACATACACATACACACAAAATGTTTGTCCTATCTAAGGCAGGGACCACCTGCCTCCAGCACAATCTATTGCTGTTGCATGGGAATACATAATCTCTTCTACCACTCTCAGCTACTCTGAAAATCTGGGTCCTATAGAACATCAAGGCAATGGATGAAATAGATTGATTTAAAATCTATATTTTGCTATAACAAATCTTAATTACATGTTTATTACAGGTCACAGAACCATACATTTGTGTCTCTTCCTACACCTCTTTTGTCACTGCTCACAAAGACCGCTATGGCATAGCTTCAGAACTATTCACATCAAAGGTCACAAAGTCATGCAGAGACCCTCACAGCATGCTCCCAAAATTGACCTGCCTACACTTAAACTGCAGTCTGAGATCAGCTGTACAAAGTTTTGGTGTCAGTGTGCTTTTCATCATCTGCACTGCATCTTTGGGGTCCACATTAAAAAGAGAACAATAGATTTTAAAAGCCAGCATCTCATCAAAGTCTAACCAACAGCAAGACAAACAGGATGGTATGAGCTCTTTAAATTCTACACTGATACAAAGTAGAAAACCATGCTGCCTTTGGAATGTATGTTTCAATCAGGGTGAGGGGAAGGAACACCAAAACTCTTAGGCTGGAATCTGAGGGAGGGAAGTTTCATGACTAATTTACACCATTGCCTACCTTATCCTCTTTCACCAAAATGAATATCCAAGCTTCCTTTTGAGAATGATGCTTTATTTTCAAGCTTTATTATTTCTTTATGTAACAAAACATACCATCAAAGGTATCTGCCTCACGAAAATGCATCCTGCATTCAGTCCACTTAGGAAAAAAAAGCAGACCAATACAAGAAGTAATGGGACAAACAGGATATGTTATTTGGATTTATATGGTAAGACAGCTGATTTGAGGGGACGTTGTTTTGTTGTTTACTTAAATTCTTTTTCTCCTAACAGACTTTAATTACAGCTTTCGGGTAACTCCCATTCTTACACATTCCAGAACTTGGACAATTGTTCTAGTTTGGTGGCCTATTAGCTTTGCTGGCCCACAGACAGCAACAATGCCCAAACAACAATTTGCTCTCTCCTCCAGTCTCAGTTTTAAATGGCTGTGTTTATTGTACCACAAGCAGGACTGGAAGATTTTGCACACAGATCTTATATGCAAATCCCATAAATACACAAACACACACAAAGAGGAAGACTGTAGTGCAACCTACCACTTTAAACAACTGAGAGTAGCAGAAACAGAAAAAAATGTGCAATGAAGAAACTGAAATGAGTTTCTTATGGAAGACTTTCTCCTTCTGCCCACAGAGCAAATATTCCCTTCTGCTGTAGACTTTACAAGTAGCCATAGGAAGCAACACGGTAAAAGAAATACACATCACATACCTTTTAGCAGCTTGCTAAAATCAAAGTTGCTCCGTGCTACCAAGTGGGGCACAACCTTCTGATAAAGGCAAATGACCTGAAGCAATGCAGCTTTCAGAAACAGCGTCTCAGCATCATCTGAACCTAAGTCAAGTGTTGTGACATAATTAGTTTCTCCTTCCTTCAGATCAAGAAAGCACAGTGTAGCACCTACGTTATCCATTATGATAATTAGTAATTGTTTACTAATTATAAATGTCATTACTGATTATGCCAATTACTATTTCCAGTAGCTCTGCCTACAAACTGTTCAGTTACCTTCTTACTAACAAGAAACAGAAAAAAACCCCAAACCCAACACATCATGGAATCCCGTTTCCTTTCCCAGTAATCCTGTTGGAATATTTTTTAAACTAAATCAACTTATTCAGTGCCCATTTTTAAGCAGATTCTGAAGCGCTCACACATTTGACAGCATCACCATTTTAACAGCCTCTTAAAGAATCCGGTCAGTGCCACTGCTGTTCAGTTCAAAAGTGAAAAACAGGAAAAAAAATTGTGAAGGGAGGGATGGTCAGGCTGGTGGTTTTGGGGACGCTATTTTCACCTTATGTCAGGTAGGTTTAAGAGAGGTAGGGTACAAGCCACACATTAATTTATTAGTCCAATTAGAGGCTTCTTCCTTTCCTTTCCCTCTTTCAAAATAATGCTTTCTCAAAGAGTCCTCTCAACAAAAGGACAACAGCAAATACTTGTATGAAAGGCCAACCCCTACTAAGGGGGCCATTTACATCTTGAGAGAAGTTATTTCAGCAGCTAAGTATTCTGTTATTTTATAACGTGAGGATGCATAAAAGCTATTTGCTATCCAGTCACTAATGAACGGAAGCAAAAATAAATGAAGGGTAGCCACATTTTTTAAAACAATTATTTTTTCCTGCTAACTGGCTCTCCCTCAGGGAGTCATGAAGAACTGGATGGATGCCATGCATAAATGTTGTCACTGTTTGCCCAAGTGTCAACATTCAGAAAAAGTTGCCACAGTGCAAATAAAGCTGCAAATGGTGAGCTGAGGGGGATTATCATTCTAGCAGGAAGAGAAACTAAAGCTACAGTTCTTTCAAAAATGGTTTCTCCATGGTTTTAGCAGGCACTCTGCCAGTAAGTAGCCTTCCAGTGTCAGCACTGAGGAATAATTTACTGCCAAAATCACAGACAGAAGGACAGACTCTGAAGAATTCTCCGCTAAAGGAAGTCTCAGTGTGGAATATGCCCTGTCAAGGGCACAAAGCTGTCTGTAGATTTATTTTCAGTCTCAGTAAACCACTGCAGGCTGCTAGCCAAGCTACAGAAGAGCACTAAAAATTTCAGCTTCCTGGAATGGGATTATGAGAGCAAGTCCTTTGGTAAGGACAATGTTTTTGTGAGAATAAAACTGAAGCCTCCAACTCCAGCACTCTGTCCCTCTTCTGGCATTGGGTTTTTCTACTCCTCTGCTACAGCAGCACAAGCGCTTGTACAGCCACAGTAACAAGTGCTTCACAAAGATGTTCTCATGGCTAGATAACATGGCTAAACTGAAATCACTCAAAGCTAGTTTTCCAAACAGAACAGTTTTCCTGCCTGTTTTATTGTGTCACAGAAAAGCACAGGAGGTTAAAGGACAGGAAGGTTCTGTTCAATAAGGTGAGCTACAAAGTCCTGCATCTGGGGAAGAACAACCCCAAGTACCAGGACAACACTGATGGCCACCCAGCTGGAAAGAAGCCTCCCAGAAAAGGACCTGTGGGTACTGCTGGTAGACACTGGCTCAACATAGGTCAGTACTATGTCCTTGCCACAAAGAAAGCATACATTAAGCAAAGCGTTACCAGCAGGTTGAGGAACTCCTTGCCTGTTCAGTACTGGCAAGGTCACACCTGGAGTGCTTTGTCCAGTTCTGGGCTCCTCAGGGCAAAACAGACATGGAGCTACTGGAAACAGTCCAAGAAGGAGCTACGAAGTCAACATCTCTATCATAAGGAAAGGCTGAGAGAGCTGGGACTGTTTAGCCTAGTGAAGAGAAGTATTCTCTCAGGGTATTCTCATTAATGTACATAAGTACCTGAAGGGAGGATGCAAAACAAATGAAGCCAGGCTCTTTTCAGCAGTGCTAAGTGGCAGGGCAAGACACAAAGGATGCAAACTAAAACAGAGCAGGCTCTGTCTGAACCTCAGGAAACAATCTTTCCATGAGGGTGATGGAGCACCAGCAAGGATGCCCAGAGGTCATTGAGTCTCTTCCTTGCAGATCTTCAGAAGCTGACTGCACACAGGCCTGGGCATCCTGCTCTGCGTGTCCCTGCTCAAGCAAAGGGTTAGACCAGGTGATCTCCAGTGGTCCCTCTAAACCTCATCTGCGATGCTGCAGCAGCAGACTCACTGCTTCACTTCCTAGTAACAATGCCAGCCTTTACATCAGATTGTGTTTCAGGCAACTCTTACAACAGAGAGAATTAAACTGCCTGAAGAACTGACCAAAGTAAAGCTGAGTAGTAAATACATGAGTGATACTGGGACTCTGACATTGACTACCTTACATTAGATGAGGATTTCACAATATCCACACACATTTAAGATGCAATGACTTCACCTGCTTTGCCTACCATGTTGTTCAGCAACTTCTGCCGTCTCAGACATTTCCTCTACAGTGGACACAGCAGTTTCATTCTTCTCCTCTTGTCCATCTTGGTTTTCCTTCCCTTGCTTCAGAAGAGACTGCCAAACAGCTACTACGTTGTTCATGTCTGGTAAAAGCTAGAAGCAATAGGAGTAAACTGCATCAGCTCTCCTGTATGAGACAAAGCCATTCGAACACAAACATTCAAAACCAACCAATGCCACAATTGTCTGCTCTTCATAAAGTTTGTGACTGATCTACCATGCAATCAAAAAAAAACCATCTGAAACTAAGTAGTCCACTTTCAAATCTACAAAACATAAATATGTGAGAGAACATGTTACTGAAAAAAAAATATTCCTGTAAAAAGTTTATCATAGAATCATAGACTGGCCTGGGTCGAAAAGGACCACAGCGATCATCGAGTTTCAACCGCCCTGCTACATGCAGGGTTGCCAACCACCAGACCAGGCTGCCCAGAGCCACATTCAGCCTTGCCTTGAATGCCTCCACGGATGGGGCATCCACAACCTCCTCGGGCAACCTGTTCCAGTGCATCACCGCCCTCTGTGTGAAAAACTT
>PPHD01022579.1:0-12792 GCA_002909625.1 Bambusicola thoracicus | reverse complement strand
GACAGAACAATAGCCACCTATCATGTTAAATGTTGCAAAGGTGCCTAGTTACAGTACAGCAAGTTTTATGAGTACAAGAAGGAAAGAGTAGTGAGAAATGGTCTAGCATTATGCTGCACTGCAATGTGCAGGTCTGTGCTCTCTGTAAAGCACTTTCTGGCTTTAACTGTAATGACCAAGGAATGATGTAGAAGTCTGTGGTGTGGCTGTGAAAAGAATTATAATGTTTATTTTGTAGCCCTTTCTAGAGCATTTTAACATCATCTGAGCAATGATGTACAATTAGATTCTGTAATTTGCAGAAAAAAATATTATAATAATCTCTCATAGCATAATGTTCACATTTGTCATTTAGGCTGTGTAGAAAGATCACATTTCCCTTTTTCAATTTCATTTAAGAGAACATGTCATAGCATTTTATGCTTGTCTGGTTATTATTTAGCAGTCTTCCCATTTGTTACATAACTACTTCTATACACTGTAGTATTTTACAACACTCAAAGCACCAGCAAACAAAATCTGACATAAAATTAACAAAAGAAAAACAGCCATGAGAAAGTGAACATTCATGCAAGCAGCAAATACCTTACCTGACTTTAACAAGGACAGGACTGTCATTAGGAAAAATCCAGCTGGGATTTAAAACCTGAAGACACCACATCAGGAGATCATTAAAACAGTTTGCTAGGTTCTGCAAGTATCTTCTGGGAAGGCCGGAGAGAGATTGGCAGGTCATACGGATACTTAGTCTGATCTGTAGAGTACTTTCTGTGCTCTTCCACCTTCCATCTCTTAGGCCATATCTCATGTATTAATGATGTTCAGTGTATGACTTTTCTTTTTGTCTCCATGCTGCAGAAATTTTCATCTATTAGGACAGCAGTGGTGAAGTTGCATTCCTCCACTAAATATATTTTCCCAAATTGCAGTTTGCTTTGAGGCTTTTCTTCTATTATGTGATCCACCATGTCCAGACTTCAGCAGTAAAATTCAAATGGAAATGGTGGGCAAATACAGATTATTATACCCAGCATAAGATAAGCCCTGAACAGGAGACTGGGGAACAAATGGAAATACAATAATAGAGATACAGCATACATTACATAGCAATGTGAATTGACTCCAGAATTTTGAATGATCAGGAATTCTCTGTATCATTAATACTGCAAGTGTGCATGGACAAATAGAGGGATAACTACAGATCAGTTAGCATTGACCTGAAAACCTGAAATAAGTGTCATCATTTCTTACAGTAAGTAATGATAAGGATCCAGACTGCAGGTAGCGGAGAAAGAAGAAAGAGTGATCAAAGAATGGTAAGGCTTGTTTAGTATGGAGAAGAGAAGGCTCATGGGAGAGCTCATTGTGGACTGACAGTACATAAAGGGGCTTTAAGGAAAAATTCTTTATCAAGGAGGGTAGAAATAGGTCAAGGGGTGTTGGGTTTAAAATGAAAGAGGGGAGATCTAATTCAGATATTAGGAAGAAGTTCTTCACTATGAGCATGGTGAGCCACTAGAACTGGTTGCCCGAAGAAGCTAAGGATGCCTCATTGCTAGAGCTGTTCAAGACCAGTGTAGATGGGGCCCTGGGCAGAGTGATCAGGTGGGAGGTGTCCCTGCCCATGGCAGGTAGTGGAAACTGGATGGTCTTTAAGGTCCCTTACAACATAAGCCATTCTCTAATTTTCTGTTTGTTGTTGATTAAGTTGAAATATGGTCATGTTTACTTCAAACTTTTGGATTACTTTTTTTTATTCCACCTCAGACAAGTGTTCTTGTCATGTGTCTCATAAGACACTTACTTCAAAATTTTATTTTTTATATTGAACAAATACTCATCTTTGTGAGCATATTTTGAAATCCTTAAGAAAGTTTGCACATGCATACCTCCAAAATCCTTTCTGCCAGATGTACCACCCTGCAACTACTTTAGAGATCTGCATGTACTATTTGTCCAGCCTTAGTGATTCTTTTACAGGTTGAGGAAGAGAAAAACATTAAATTTAAAACAGTACTGCAGAACAGTGTTGTAGGTACATGAGTTTGCATCTGCTGAGGTCCTGAGCCATTTGCTGTTCTCAAAAGATTTAAGGCAGTGACTTCTGGTCTTTGACTCAGAAGTGTTTGTTTTGCTATTCATACTGGGGTTGTTCTGTAATATCTTTACTTAGTAGTACTTAAGGCAAGTTAGATTATCTTAATGTTTTCAAGCTTTTAAGCCCTGTGAATTTCTGATAAAAACTTGTCCTGGGTATTCCTACCTAAGTAAATCTGTCTTTATTCCTTGAGTGGTTTTGAACATGTTGCTTGTTCTTTAAGAATAACACAGCTCCTTGTTAGCTGTGGTTCAGATCTGAAAATCACTATTTCCCTCCTTGCCCCCTTCCCCCTTCCCGAAGTACCATAGGGTACTATGATAGAGTTTGGGAAACTTCTGTAAAGAAGGATGGATAAGCCCTTCAGAATGACTGTCTCAGCAGCTATTATAACACTGTCATCTTTGCCACAAGATATGAATTTTCAATATAATCAAGTGTACTCAATCCTATCTGTGAGTTTTTCTATTATATTAATTTCCTTTCTTTGACATGCTGGAGACACTTAGCAATATTTACTTCACAGTCCTTGCACAGTTCATCATTTTAATTCAAGATCAGCCAATTATTGATGCTTCTTTCTAGCTGTTCAGATCTTCATGGATCTGAAATTTATTAATTTTGGTAAATGAAGGTGCTTAAATGACTTAAAAGGGAAACTGTTAAGTCTCATGCCTTCCAAAATGGTAACTGAAGATGCAACATTCTTAAATGGAAATATGCAAATGAAAATATTAATAAATGATATTAGATATGGTTGATGTACTTACACAGATTTTGTGTATGTTTTGAATCTGTCATTTATTTATTTCAGTATCGTATTACCAGATCATTAATCAGTACATGTATTCATTCAACAGAATCAGGGTTTACCATCAGATCAAATTTAGCTTTTACCTTCATTCTCAATACCAATGCTAATACATTTTAGATCCTTAGCATAATTCAGTGCATTATGTGGATTGTATAGTATCACATTTAGAAATTACAGATAAATCAGGAAAAAAAAATAGAGCAGATATTTCAAGTTCTGCTAATTAAATGAAATATGTGGTACATTTTTGCCTATTTTCTTTTTAGATAGGGAGATCAAGTTCACCAAATATTTTATGCAGTCTTCAGGAAGCTACAGAATAGTTGACTGTACAATGTTTGAGATTCATATAATCATAGAACCACCAAGGTTGGAAAAGACCTCTAAGATCATCCAGTCTAACCGTCCACCTATCACAAATATTTCCCACTAAACCATGTCCCTCAGTACATCTCAGCATTTCTTGAACATCTCCTGTTCATGTCTGCTTCTTCAACTTCTATTTTTTTCTATATAATCTTTAAAATTTTTCAGTAATATAGGCTGTTCACTGATGGATATTCTGAAACCTAGTCCTAAACATTATTAATCTGTGTGGGTATGCTAAGAAAAGTGCGCTAGCTACCAGCTCTCGACTCTCTAAGTCCAGGTCTCATTCTAGCCTTTCCGGGCCAGGAGTTTTTCAGCAGCAGCTTTGGTTGGTTGGTTGGTTGGTTGGTTGTTTGCAGAAGCCAGCTTCTAACATCACCTTTTACTCCCAGTTCAGCTATTTAGCAATTAATAGAAAGAATTTAAAAGTTGGAGATGAGATTAAAAAAATGTAGAAATTCTGTAAGAGGTTGGTTTTTCCCTCTAAGTCTTGTGCTATTGGGCCTGAGCATCCATTTGGAGACATAAATGTGTACTGTGAATATTTTGGGAAGGATGAAATAATTTATCATGACAACTTTTTTTGCCCTAGTTTGTTACATATGTTATGAATCTCTCTGACTCTAATTAACGTGCCTGTTACTTATTCCTGTACACACAGCTTCAGTGTTTTGGTTCAGTAAGGGGTTTTACCTGGCAGCCAGCACTTTGAAAGAAAACATGCGATTTTCAGGAAGCCTTTTGGCACAGATCAAAGCCACGCTGCAGCGGGGGGCATACTGTTGGGCTCCTTGGTGACAGCAAACTATGGGTACTCCTGTGATTATTTGAAATGTTAAATTAAATGATTCCTCTGTACAGCCATCTGTTACACTACTTAATATTTTATGAGGAGATTGGCGATGAGACCATATGAGATCTCTGGGACTTAAAAGCAACCCAAAATGCCCAAATGAGCCATGGGAATGAAAAGTTAAAACATGACTATGGTAGGAAAAGGTCTTTTTTTTTTTTTTTTTTTTTTCTTTCTGATGTCATTCTTTCTCTCATTCTGCTGTAAATACGTCAAAACTTCCTTGAAGTTCCACATGCCAGGTGCACAGGTCATGTTGCATCAACTTTTTGATCATCTTTAACTCTGGTTTCCACTGTAGCAATGCTTTCTGCACCTTTGTGTATTCTGGCTTTTATGGTTCCAGGCAGATTAGAGTTTAAATTCAAATGAGATGAGACAAAGTATGCCAGGACCCAGGCTGTTTATTCACAGTATCAGCCACTATTCTGGATTTTTTATGTTGTTTTGTTATTGCTGTTGTTTGTTTTGTTTGCTTGTTTCTTTGCTTGCTTTTTCTATGAAAATAGAAAAGTTAGTTGCTTTGTCTTGGGAGAGCAAACTCAATATCACTCTCTGAGTTGGTTTATTCCTCTAGCAGTGTTCTATGAAGTTTGGGTGTTTTTTTTTTTAACTAGGGTAAAATCTATTTTCTTTTATATGTAAATCTTCAGTGTTTAAATGACTTGGCAGTGCTGTGATTCAGTAGCATATTTTTTGTAGTTTAACGCGGTATAAAGTTTAGCAGTTCAATTTACTTTTGAGATTGCTATCACATGACTAGCCTTTGTTGATGACATACAACAGAGTATTTATTAAGTGATGACAGTGAACTTCTGAATTAATGAGGAGGGTAAATATGAAACAGTAGAAGTTTTAAATAAGTATTAGCTGCACCGATTTCTGATTCAGCCTCACAATTCTTTATTCTCATTTAATGCTGAAAATCATGCAGCTAAGGATAACGTTAATACCATTGGACATAATGAGCCATAAACAGTCAAAAAATATGACTTGACTTTTTAGTCTGACTAAATGGGAAGAGAACTTGCAGTGCCAGCAAATTTATCTAATTCTTCCTTGCTTTGAGACCATGGGATTTTTTGCTGAAAGAAAAGTAGGTTCATTAAAAAAATAATAATAATAATAAAGGAGAAGGAAAGAAACAAAAACAGCATACGCTCTCCTCCAAGGAACTCCGTTCTTTGAAGTATATTAGCACATACATGCCCACACATAGTCTACTTCTGCTCATGCACACAAAATATTCCGCTTTGTCTGCAGTCACCCTTTTTGATTTTTGACAGTGTTTTTCCAGGTGAGCTTTGTAAACAGTGGTGCATGTAGCGCTTAGACAAAATGAAATGCAATTGCAACCTAACAGAAAGAACAAAAGTGTTGAATGTAAAACAGCATTTTTGTTTTGTGATGCTAATATTGATCTGTTTTTGTTTTTGTTTCTCCCAACATAGGTACTTCAAAAACTAGGAAAAGCAGATGAAACAAAGGATGAACAGTTTGAAGAATACGTTCAAAATTTCAAGCGGCAAGAGGTCAGTTACTTTCTTGATTTCTGTTAAGAAGAATGCAGTGTATTTTAACTTGCTGATTTTGAACCCAACCTCAACTTGATACAGCTTTGTAGTTGCCTTCTGACAAAGAAGCTGATTTGTTTCCTTGGTTTCATGTTGTGGATTGTTTTCATCTGTGGTATGTAATAAAACTAGTTTTATATTAAGTAAATAGCTGAACTGTTTTAGACTGCTGTGTGTTGTCACGCTCCCCATTAGTGCAAGGATGATGAGAGTTGTGGCGGTAGTGCTGATGATGCACTACAGGGCAGCAGAACTCAATTGCTCTTATTGTTGTAAATACATGCAAATTGAGTTTGTCTGAAGAGTTTATAACATACTCTCAATACAGTCCTGAAGTCTGACCTCAATTACTCCTCACTTTGTTGGATGGAGATTTTAGCTCCAAGGTGTTAATGTCACCAAGAAAATAATCTCGTTATGCAAGTATAAACAGAGATACCAATATCAATAGCCTTCATGAGCTATCTTTCAGAGATCATATGTAGAAGCCATTGAAGGGTGAGAGAACTACTCCACACACTTTACATGACATAAAAGTTGGTTCATATTAGTGTTTGCAATTCCTACACTGAGTCAGTCCTATCCACCACTTGCATTTCTGTCCTTTTCATATAAATACAAATCCTGAACTCTGACTGCTCAGACACTAGTTAACACTTCTGCATCTTACAGTGACTTACAGTTATTTTCCAATCTCTAGAAAGAGCAGGAGGCTCCAGAAGTAACTGGGCTATGTAGCTCATTCTTTCTCTGCAATGATGATGGTGGGAAGTAAAAGAAGCTATTTCTCTGAGGAGAGTGGTTCTTTCCTCAGTTTTGCCAAAGTCAGATAGATACTGGGATTTAATAAGGCTGAAAAAGCATTCAGAAGCATTTCAGAAGACCCACAGAGATGTAATATTTTCCCTTTTCTTCACCGTCCTGTTTTCCAAATCTGCTGAGATATCAATAGAGTCTTTCTTTCTTTCTTTCTGATTTTTCTTATATTGCAGCTTATCAGTGGTTTCAATAACACAGATGTTTGCACAGCTAGTAACTATATTACTAGAAATAAGGTGCATCTGTAAGGTTCTTAGTGGATAGGAGAGGAGCAGCTGGAGTATCCCCATGAAAAAATAGAATTCTGTGGGATGTATTTTTAGATGCAACTTCTGAGTCAATTAAAAAAGAAGAGATGAAAGAGAAAAGGAGTCTTTATCAGCAAAATTATGTTTCAAGTGTTTCTTTCTTCTATTCTCTACCAAAAATTTTCTGTAACGTTATTTTTCAGCTGAAAGTCTTGCCAAGGGCTAAGGAGGATCTTAGCATTTCTTCATTTTTATTTCCTCCTCCTTTGATGTACTGAGAGACAGTAATAAGCAGTCAAGGACTCCACAGGAACTGAATTGATGCTAAATCTGAATGCAAATGTGACTCGGGGACAAGGGAGGGAATGGGTAAGGAGTGAGTGCTGAAGGAAATACTACAACTCTTCTGAGTGACATATGCAGTAAGGTTAGATCCAATGTCATAACAAATGAGAGATCATTTGTACATTTATTAAAATAAGCATGCATACTGCTGTGTTCCACTAGTCTTGCTCTCAAATAATTCTGTTTTGCTCAATGCCTTGAACACAACGGGGAAAAATTATGTAAAAACAGTGTTTCTGCCAGGTACACACCAGTAAGAAGGATATAAATTGCTTAACTTTTCTTAGTTTCACCCATGCTTTGATATCCAACTGACTGGGAATGCAGAAATTTAAACGATTACATTGTGCACCTGAATTATTACCGTTAGTGATCAGCACTTCGTAGAACTGCTGTCCTGCGTGGTCTCAATCTGCTATCTCTTCTTAGTTTATATTCAATCCTGCTTTCAAGGTTACCTCTGCAATTCTGGAGCCTTTAGAAAAAGAAAAATCATACTCAAGGTATTAAAGAGTTAAGAGGCAGATGAGGTGATGGATCACTGTATTGAGATCCACAGAACAGTTGGTGTGGGCTTCCAGCCAGAACAACCCCTACTAGAGACTGCAGCATCTTTTCTAGTTCTCTCCAGGATTACTTTTCTCTATGATGGTTCCTTCCTATGGTAGGCCTTCCTGTGACAGACGCAGCTTGATAGAAAGTTCAGGCTTAACTTCGTTTCTTGCAATCTCATTTAACAGTTATTTGGCTCCATTTCCTGGCTATCTCACTTTCCTACATTTAGTTTTGAGGAAGACTGTCACAGGTAGTGACATGTGGGCTCTGAGTAAATTGAAAGATGTTAAAATGGACTATTTGTCTTCATTCTCCACCTTATTGACCTGATGTCACTTGGGAGGTCAACTGGTTTTATGGATAGAATTATCCTGTTTTCATACCCTCAGAGGATAATAAATAAGGACTCCCAGTTTAGCTCAGGGAAAGGACAGAAAAAGAGCGAAGCACTTATTATACAGGAAACAGATAATGCAAAAACTGAGATCTTAATAAGCAATTCCTTGCCTGAAGAGCAGGTTGAATGGTAAGTATTTATCATACTCAGCAGGATGTTCAGTATAAGAGTGCATCCAGAAGATCAATATAACTTTATGTAGGATAGCACCATTTAAGCTGCCCTGTGGTCCATTCCCACCTCTATCTGAATACAGCTGGATAAGAGCCCCCCTTTTGGCATGAAACTCGGAGCTGAATTACCAGATGAATCACCATGGAGAAACTGAGTCATCCCATGTCTGGAGAGAACAGAGAACAGTGGCTTTACAGAGCCTCCAGATTTTACTGTCAGAAGCAGTAAGCTACTGCAGCTAAAACCAACACCAGAAAGATTTGATTTTCAGTGGTGAGCAAAACTGCTATTCACCTTCCACTTAAGTTGTGAACAGGAAATTGCCACTTTAAAACAAAACTTGTGGACCTTAAATAAACTTGTGTGGCACAGATTTTCAGTGTATTGCAAGAATTCACTTGAGACTTACATGTTTCTGCACAGCTAATTGTGAATGTGCTCAGCCCCTTATTTGACTTTCAAGTTCAGGAAAAAGAAATCCAGTTCCTTCATAATTCTCTACTCTGTGAAAACATCATAAAGTCCAAAATTTATGTCACTTTATAACTGTAGATATCATCATTCAAGCAACTGCATCTTACACTTTTTTTGGCAGGAAGTTCAGTAGGAATTTTCTTATTCCCTATTATATTTTAATGACTCAGCGCTTGTAAAGCATTAATGTTATATTTCATATCTGTGCATATTTACCCTCATCATTTTCCCCTACATAGTTATGAGATGCCTTTATTTTATAGACTACAGTTTAAAATGTTTTAGTGTTTTAACTATTAACATATATTGTATATGTACACACTGAGATACACCAGTTGCTGCTATAAAAAAAGTATCTGCCTGTGAAATACTGTCAGAATAAATTAAAATGTTATGTGCTGCTGTTGTTGGTTTATAGAATTTGGTGAAAATGAAAAGTATTTTTTTTTTGTTTCCGTTGAGCAAACAGAAGTGTGGCCTGCTTTACTTAATGTGCACAGTAAGAACCGCTCTGTGGGTGTAATTGGTAACAATTCAAATGTTGTGTCCTTCATTTCATGAAAGCATGCTTTGCTGCCTAATAGCTATGGCATGACATTGACTTAAAGCTGTTTGGTGGGGCAGTTAACAGATGCTGAAGTATTCTTTTCACGTCAGACATACCACTGACTTTTTATAATTCATTAATGACCTAAGACAGCAAAGATGTTTTTCATGGTCTATACACAGGCACTAGACATGCCTCTGCAGTCCTCTTAAGCACACCTTGGCATCTCCAGGGACACATTTTCGTAGCTGAACTCCGTCACTGGAGGCTCACCCATTTCCAGACTACAATACTTGAATGTTGACTTCATTTGTGTTGAACCAGGCAATGTCATCAGAAGGGCCAAAGACAGCAACCCATCATGTTTCTGGGGGCACCTGTAGCCTTAATGGCCCTAATCAGTCCCACTCTGGACCTGCAGCCCTTCACTTGGGCCCAGAAGTGCTATTTTAGCTCATACCCAGCCATCTATTGCCACCCTGAGCCTTATTGTAGAAATGCAGTCCCCAGTCCTGCTTCCCACAAGGACTCAGGACATACACCCCAGCTGTGTCTCCTGCTACAGCCAATTGGATCTCCTACGCAGCACCTGGGTCTGACTCATCCCCTTCTTGGTTAGAGGTGCATTAGTGAAACCTCTTGTCACTTGTGGCTCCTGGCATAGCCTCTCTCATGGTTGCCATGAGGAAATTGAGTCAGCTCTCTAAATGTCAGCAGCCACTGCCATCAATGAGACCTCTCCTTGGCTCCCCAACACCATCCCAAAAAGCTAGGAGTCTCCTTTAGGATCAATTGTATTTGTGGATGTGTTACAAGGTGTCCCAAAAGACAGTAGGCAGCTGTGCTGAGTGAGTGGTTTTGACTTTAGGGTTTAATTGTCCTTCTGATTCCACAGGCTGCACCAAAGAGATCTGTATTAGCTCTAAGAGGAGGAGAGGCACTCAAGTCATGGGTAGGCAGTCACAGGTGTCTTGATCTGGGGTTGAATGAAGAGCATGATGAAAACATTTCACAAGAAATTCAACCTGTTCTGCAAACCCTTCTTTTGGAAGCTATATGCATCCCATATATCTATTAATCATCTTATGCACCTCATGTCTACCCTTCAAACCCCTCATTTTACTGATCTTGTGCATAGACTTTAGAAAAAAATAATCTGGGCAATAAATAAAAAGTGCAAGTTTTAAAATTACTCTGACTGGAGAAGACCATTTTCCCTTAGCTCATACACAGGTTTCCTTAGTTATCTGTGGTGTCCCACACCATAGGGGATTCTTAACAATTGCTTATCTGCAACTTATGGTGGATCATTACACCTCTCTCCCAGGGAGGCTCCTTTGCTAAACAAAGTTGATGCCAAATGCTGTCCCTGATAGATACCCCCAAATAAACTGGACACATGCAAACTCCATCTGGACTAGTGGAAGGGAGTTTTTATTTCTGTAAGCCTAGAAGTATTTGCAAACTGTGTTCAGAGGGACTTCATCTGAGTGACATCTTTTCAGGAGCCATCCTGAGGTCCACTTCAGATACTAGATGACCACAAAGCCAGATACCATCAAAGCAATGTGCAGATTATTCTGGGGCCTGTGGGAGGATGTTCTCTGCTGATTACTATTTCATTCTAAAATGTATGTTTAATAATTATCTTATAAATGAAAGGGTATTTTTCCCAGAACAAAAAGCATGCAGTTAAATCTCCACTAATTTCCAGTCAGACAGGATTCTCAGGAAGGTGAGGCACTCTGTTCTATGCTACAAAATTATCTCTTCAGGAGCAGCCCAGATCCTTTCCAATTAATTCTTCACTTCAAAGGACAGAGTGTCTGATCTTATGTTATGCTTTTTCAATTCTGCCTATTGATTGCTCCAAATCTAAAGTCTAAACTGTAGTCACGCTGGGCTGCTTCCGATTGCCCCTTGGATTTAACCAATTATGCCTCTGCAGCTGTGGTAACTGTGACAACTGTTTTCTCCCAGGATGTGAGGTTGAATGGTCAAGTTATTTCAGGCTATTTTTGAAGCAGACTATTTTTTTGGGGAACCCTTTGAAATAACTGGCCCTGGAGAAAGTTGACATAGTTGAGCTTTGTAATTCAGTGCACCAACAGAGCACGATCCATTTGATGATAAATGGTTTTGAACAGTTTTCTACAAGACCTGTTAATACACACCTTACATATGTCACTTGTAAATACAGTTCTTAATATACATCTGTAGGCAGCTGTCTTGGTTGGAGGTGTGTTAGTGAAACGAAACCTCTTGTCACTTGTGGCTTTCTATTCTGAAGGTGCTGTTTTCAGAAAATATGCATATGTATAGAAAATCTGTAAACAGAAAGTCTGCATGAATACAATACTTTTATCCATATTCTTGTAGACTACACTTGCTGACCTTGCATGCCTGAAATATCCATTGAAAACATTAGTTGGAGCTCTAATTAGGGAATGTGAGTATGATTGTAGGCTTATGTAATAGATAAGACAGAATCCTAGTTTGGGGAGGGAGATGTTTAGTTGTGATGCACTGGAAATAGAAAGCAATAGGTTTGGGTCTTTGTTTAGGGAGAGCACGAAGAATTTTCTGCTTTGTCTTCATCTGAAGCAGTGAGAATTGGTTTTAGCAGCAGGAGTCAAAATGGTAGTTAGAGCATTGCAGCGGGCAGTGGGTTTTCTTACTTGGCTGTTGGGTACCACTGCTAATGTGAGGCAGAGGATGTAGGCATTTATCTGTACAGTTGACACAGTTGATTAGTCCAAGCTCTTTGAAGAGCATATGTGAGAAGTCGTGGCTGTCAGGCAAGGTCCCAGACAACTGGAGGAAGGGTTACGTCACTCCCATTTACAAGAAAGGGAAAAAGGAGGACCCGGGGAACTACAGGCCGGTGAGTCTCACCTCTGTGCCTGGGAAGATCATGGAACAGATCCTCCTGGACAACATGCTCGATCACATGAGGAATGAGCGTGTGATCCGAGACAGCCAGCACGGCCTCACCAGGGGGAGGTCATGCTTAACCAATCTTGTGGCCTTCTATGATGGAGTGATGGCATTGGTGGATGAGGGGAAGGCAACCAATGTCGTTTACCTTGACTTGACCAAGGCCTTTGACATGATCCCCCACCACATCCTTATCTCCAAATTGGAGGGCTATGGATTTGATGGGTGGACCACTCATTGGATAAGAAATTGGTTCAAAGGCCACAGACAGAGGGTGGTGATCAATGGTTCTATGTCCAGGTGGAGGCTGGTAATGAGCAGCGCCCCCCGGGGGTCTGTCTTGGGACCGGTGCTCTTTAACATCTTTAACAGTGACATTGGTGATGGAATCGAGTGCACCCTCAGCAAGTTTATTGTCGACACCAAGCTGAGTGGTACGGTTGACGCAGAGGAAGGAAGGGATGCCATTCAGAGGGACATGGACAGACTTGAAAGGTGGGCCCGGGTGAACCTAATGAGGTTCAACACGGCAAAGTGCAGGGTTTTGCACTTGGGCCGGAGGAACCCCAGGCATCTGTACAGACTGGA
>PPHD01022578.1:0-12793 GCA_002909625.1 Bambusicola thoracicus | reverse complement strand
GAACAGCCATCCTTGAAAAGCCTAGAGATTCATCTCCCCAGTGTCTTGTATGGGACATCAATCAAAAGCAACAACTGTGGAAAGAGTTTAAGGAGAAAATTATATATGATACTTCCTTTTGGTATTCTCCTAGCTTTCAATCACTTGCAGCTCAGGGACATTTAGGGCTGGATATATATGCTAATATTCAATGTGTTTATTTGTCATTAGCTTGATCACTCCACCTTTGAATGTATATAAACTCTAGCTATTCCTGAGCCTTTCTGAGGAGAAAGCTGGGGCCATTGTCCATGGTATGAAACCCACCGGAGAAAGATTAAACTGCAAAAGATACCATCCCCTTGCAAACTGAAAAGTCATTGCATAAAGGGACATGGATTTGTTATGGATTGCAGAGGGAGGAGATTTTAGGGATTGTGCATAACTTATAGTGGGATGTTTTAAGTGGACTGCAAGACATACTATGAACAGGTAAGGGGAAGGACAAACGTTGGAGGAAGTGACAGATCCACATGGCTTGAAGAGGGACAAACAGGGGAAATAGAGGTGTGTCAGTGTTGGTCAGGGCACTGTTCTTCTCCACGTGTCTTGCCGTATATCTGTGAGCCTGTTGGGGATATGTGCCCAGCCTCCTTGCTGCTGGTAAAGCCTGGGGGCACAACTCTGAACCTTGCATCCGTGGGGGTCAAAAGGGATCCTGGGACAGCTTCTGCTGCAGTTGGTTACCTATAGTCTTCAGCAGGTCACATTCATGTAGAGAGGAGTTGCTTGGCTCAGCCACATGTTGCAGGCAGGACAGCCTGCTGTTGCTTTTCCTGATTCTCTACCTGCTACCATATTTGACAGCTTCCGGTTTGTGTCTTGGAAGAGGCAGTGAAAGCTGGCACATATCCACAGTTTCCATGCTTCTAATGAAAGTTCACCTCAGTGCTCTGACAGAACACCTGAAAATAGAGCTCTTTAGGAAGTCACTACCTTCTTTCTGCAGTGAACTGCACCTACAGCAGCAGCTGTGGTACAGGGGACACAGCTACTTTCCTCCAGCAAAACCCAGGCTATTTGGAAAAGGAGTTCAGTTGCCCTAAGATTGCTTTTCGTTGGGAACATGCTGAATGTTCCTAATGATGTTCTTCAGGTCTAGTTATGTGGGCTGAATCAGGGCATTGCTGTTTTCCTAAGATGCAAAAAAAGGAGTATTCTTCCGTCCCTTACACAGTGTAGTGTTAAAACTGTCATGAAACTGTAAACAAGTTCAGCCTGCACAGTGTGTCATTATGGGTTTCTCAGTTGACTGAAAATGTAATTTAAGTATGAACATAGAAATCAAGGCTTTCTTTCCCAAGAAACTCTTCTCTGCAGAATGATGTAACCCTTGGCAGAGCAGTCTGGTAAGTTAGCTATGTATTTGTCGGCTCAGTTCAGGAAATGCATAAGTTAAATCTCCATTGTGTCCTCTACAGTTCTGTCAGTGAGCAGCATGGGCTGGAGGCTCCCTTGGGGTTGTGGAGCTGGAGCTGAGGGAGATTTAGCCCTGATCATACTCTCAACCACAGGGCACAGTGTCTTACAGCTGGTGATGGGATCATTCGTTAGCCCACAACATGGCAAGTGATGAACCAGGGCCAGGGAAAACCCAGGGTCTCCAGCCAGAAGCAAAAGGAGATGGGGCCAGGGCCAGGGCTGGAGACCAACCCTGATGCAGCTTTACTAGGGTCTAATGGCTTTAAGGAGGCTGAAATAGGGTCCTGAGACATGGGCAAGGTCAGAGACGTCAAGTCCTGGGAGCGTCCTCAGGGCCCTGACAGATTTTGACTGGGTGCTTGCTTAACTAGCATATAGCAAAGTGTCATGCATTTATTATTAGCAGCAATATTTATATCCCTGTACCACCTACACAACCCAGCAGACAATGACCTTTTCCAAGATTAGCAGAGGAAGTGGCATCTGAAGGATGAAGTGGTAAAAGACACAAGCAAATATACACTTTTTTTTCCCAGAGCTTTTATCCACACAGGATTAAAATGAAGTCAGTGGTGTCTTGGGATAATTTTTTGCTTTTTTACACTGCTTTAACTTCTCCTGCTATACTGTAACTTCTCAATATACAGAAATCTACAGAATGTGATACATCAAGAAAAGCTCTAAAGCAAAAGCGAGGCTCATAAAGGGAGCTAGCTTTGCTGGATGGTGCACACGTGCCCATAGACTTTCTAAGGAGGATGTTTGATTTCAGCCACTTATCAAGCCACCACAAAAAGGGAACTGATGTGGAATCCCAAGCTTAGTATATACAAAAAAACTTTCAGACAGAAACTTTTAAAATTATCAGCCTTGTAAACATCAGTCAAAATATAAAAGATCTCAGACATCAGGATCTGTCCAAGTTCACATTTCAAATCATCACAGCTCCACAAATTAGTTGTGCATTTCCAAGTGCGCATTTGCACAGCAAATCTTCAGGTGAGTAAGGCCGTATCGCTCTGAAGATGGGAAGTACAAAACATTTTGCCAACCTTAAATATAGAGGTTTAAAATTACCAAATGTAAAGCTCTAGCAGTGGGCTTTTAATTTGGCTCAAGCATTCGGAGTCTGGCAGGCTGATGAAGTGCAATTGCCATGGGTGAAAACAGAGCATCAATTAACAGACACATGCAAGGTTGGCACCTACCAAGAATTCACCGTGTAAGATTTAAAGACAAATAACTCAGTGATCAGACACACCTGGAAATCTTGGAACAAACTTCATAGAGTTATGAAAATTAAACCAGCTAAAAACTTCCAGTCTAGTATCTGGAACAATGCTATGTGAAAGCCAAGGAGGGACATGATACTGTATGTTACTTATTGTAAATACCAGATTATTTATGGAGCATATTTTAAATAAATTTCTATTGATGAAAAAGACAGTCAGTATTAAAGGTGAAGAGCACAATAGCCAGTCTGTTCCAAAATAAAAAGCTCACTGAAGCGTGGGTCTGTTTCAAACCTCCTGATGTCTATTAAGGCTTTTTTCCATTTGCTTCAAAGTTCTTGGAATCAGACTAGTGGTTTGAGAAGTAGAATTAGAGCCTTCACAGATGCACAGTTGTCTTAGGGCTTCCCAACCAAGTTCAGCCTACACTTCCAGGCATTTTACAATTGAGTGAAATGTAAAAGTAGGGTCAAATACTTGGTCCTTGCCTTAAGATGATTCAGGATTTAAGTGTTGCAAAACATGTTATCTCTGACTGTTTTATTTAGAATTTGTAAGTGAAGGTTTAAGGTCATATGTGAGATTCCTGAAGTAGAAAAAATCAGCACTGTAAGGATGGAAATACCATTCTCAGTGATGTGGATGACAGTTACAACATTGGCTCTTGTGCATTTTAGTCCTATCCTTTAGAAAGTTTATTATGAAAAGGGTGTTTCTAATGTACTTTCAAAGAACTGATCATATAAATATGTTAACGGAAGGAAGCTTACGTGAATGAACTCTTGAGAAACAAAACTAAATATCACAGAAAATGCCTATGTATGATGAAAATGTTACCAGTTCAGAGTGTGTCAATCTTTAGGTCTGAAGGGGTTTATATGCCAATGATTTCATCTTAATCAAGCATTAACCGTTAAATAAATTCTGAAACATCTTGCTGAACAGTTAAGGATTTAAAGTATGCTATGCTGAATGAAGCTACAGCAATACATCATTTTCTTCTCCTAACTTATTCTTGTTTAGAAGCTCTTCAAGTTTTCCTTTCTGTTTTCCTTTTTTTCTCAGACTGAGTTCACCAATTCTCAGTTTTATGACTCAGCACTGTGAAAGAGCCACCACCGCCTTCTTTGGGCTACAGTGCTGTAACTGTGCCTCCTCAGCAGTTCCACCAGTTACCACGCCAACTCATAAGGAGCAATGTTTTTTTTAACTCACAGGTTATTTTTATAGTCCATCTAATTATGTGCATTCAGGTGGTTCATCTCCTTTAGTCTATGCTACAAAGAATAAACTCGTATTTAAGAACAGCTATCCAGTGGTGATCTTGGCAGGAGTATGTTTTGTAAAAAATAGCCACAATAATCATTTCAGTTTTAATTATCCTAGTAATGCTCTGTATATGATGCTGAGTGTAAAATTCACTATTAAATCTTCAACAAATGTTGAATTGGTAGCCGACATTTTTAAAGGTTTCTCAGAAAACACATTATGGTTGAGATGTCTTCTTCTCTTTGAATGAATTGTTCTGAGCACAGTCTTTTTGGGGGAACCTGAGGTGACAGTTCAGGAGGCATTGCAGAGACACAAATATGAGAAAAATGCCAATTTCAAAGTAAGTTTAGAGAGGGCTAGAAACATGTGAACTTAACAGTACAATACAGCTGAGAAGACAGAGGGGCAGAACCCTTATAGGTACAAACACATGCAGCTCTCTTTAAGTCAAGGAAAATATTTTGACTTGAACCAGGTGAGGTTTTGATGTCTGTAGGTTGGCTTATGATATGCAGTTTGTTCTGGCCAAGAGATTCAGTCCTACTTTGAAATAACTTTTTGTTGTTGTTAGAAAACTAGTGTATTTCCAAGAGAGATTTGGATTTCATCTGTACTTAGCCATACTGTATTGTAGACTCTCTCTCCACTCTTTTCTTGGATAATTCTAATAATTCATACTCTAAAGTAAGAGGTGATTTTTAATGCTTCAGTTTCTTTAGCTGCATAGGTATGGTATGGTGTATTCCCTCTGTTATTCACAGGTCTTTCAGAAGGAGAGAGAAATGAAGGGGAGAATAAACATGGGGTAGGAGTAACAAAATAAAAGAATATTTAAATGATTTCAAATGGATTGTAAAGTCTTGAATCATAAAGGATTGGCAAAAAAAAACCCTCTCCTCATGAGGTCTAGCTAATATTAGGAATTATTGCCTCAAACGCTGCAGGTGTGGATCCATTTCTTTCATTGCTAGCAAATGGGGTTGCAACTGCCTTTGACAATGTGAAAGCTGCGCAATCCCCATGCCCCAGGGCAGACAATGATGTTGGTGAGATGCTGATTTTAGGATAGAAAATTACAATGGTTATATAGTAAACAGCACCTGGAAGTTTACTAATGATTTTTACAATTAACAGCAGCACTGTGGTCTGATTATTCATGCATGTTTTCTATGAAAGAAAAGAGGCAGACTTTGAAAAGAATCATGTTGGTTGAGGGATATTTGATTTTTTTGTTTTGTTTTGTAATTGGAGGTAGAGACTTCTTCCTGTTATCAGTCCTTCTCACAATAATCTATTTAAAAAAGTGAAATAGAAATGAAATAAAAATGTTTGGAATGCTCTAATCTCCCATTAATTCCAGTTACTCACAAATGTATGTACACATGAAATGCACATTAAAATGGAAAAGAATGTGTATATGTGTGTATAAATTTTTAAGCAGACTTTAATCTCTGCCTGTGGTTTGATATGTAGATTTGGCATACAGTTAAATAAAAAAACAAAACTGCATGGCCATGCAGTTCTTCAGCTTTAACAACTGGATCTTCTATGATAATAATGGTTGGATCTCTCCCCTCAGAAGTCCACCAGGTGTGCACCTGCCAGGTTAGTTATTCAGAATGCTGAGATTTGAAAACACTCCACCATCTGCAGCATAAATTTAAAAGTACAGTAAGGCATACTGGTACCTCATATATTTTCTCTCTCTCTCTAGTCATCATTTATTTTCACAGCTGTTCTCGACCCACTGCCAAGCAAAGACCTCTTCAGTTTCTTTTCTATCATATTGAATCACGGTCAGTATCTTGACAAAGAATGGGTGAGACAATGCTCATAAAATAGAAAATCTTTTTTCCTTTAACCCTTTGTAATTTTTCCACAACTAGATCGTTTAGAGGGCTCCAAATGTTAGCTTTATCCTGTTTATTTATTTATTTATTTATTTCCAGCAATATGCTTTTGCCCTTCTTTTTACAGCACTTCTGGACTGACTTTGCAGATCCAAGAAATTATAGCCATTTTAGCAAACTTCAGATGCTCATGCCAATATATTAGGGGGGTTGCCTGCAACAAACTCAGCACTTCTGGGATTTGTTCATTAGTAATCTTGTGTAACAGGTAAAAACATGCACATTTATTCTTCTCTCTGGTCAGCCAGCTTACAAAAAAGTTGTAAAGGACCTCACTATGAGGCAAAGTCAATATTGTGGTGAATGTAAACTCTGGTAAATCCCTTCTTTGAACCAAGCTCAGTAGCTGGATGCAGTGTGTGCTGAGGTCTGCACAGCCTCCCGGTTTGCCATAGATAAAAGTCCCTTAGTTTTCTGGCCAGGTGAGATTCAAGTTAGACTTTATTTAGTAGTGGTTAAGAGATTGCTAGATATTTTGTCAATTCATTAATTCATTATCTTTGTTTTCTTACACATTCTTAACCTTGCTGGGTTGCTGTCTCTAACCTTGGAAACCAATTTGTTTTGGACTTCTCCCTAGCCTGAGTGAGAGAGACCACATGCAAAGATTAGACACAAACAAAGAGATCATGGCAAACACTTGGCCACAGAAGGTCATAGAATGATAGAATGACTTGGGTGTGAAGGGACCCCAAGAATCGCCAAGTTCCAACTCCCTACCACAGGAAGGCTTGCCAACTGCTTGATCAACTTCTAGAACAGATTGCCCAGGGCCCTATCCAACCTGGCCTTAAACACCTCCAGGGAGGGGGCATGCACAGTCTTTCTAGGCAACCTGTTCCAGCACCTCATCACTCTCTCAGTAAAAAAAAAACTTCCCTTAACATCTAATCTGAATCTCCTTTCCTTTAGTTTAAAAACATTCCTGCTTGTCCTATCACTATCTACCTGTGTAAAAAGTTGATTTCCTTCATGTTTTTAAACTTCCTTTAAATACTGCATGGCTGTACGCAGTGCTTCATCTGGGGCCTCATGAAAGCAGACCAGAGGGGGACAATCACCTCCCTTGGTCTGCTGGCCACCGCTCTTCTGATAGAACCCAGGATACCATTGGCCTTCCGGGCTGCAAGCACACACTACTGGCTCATGTTAAGCTTTTCATCAACCAGGACCCCTAAGTCCTTCTCAGCAGGGCTACTCTCAAGGAGTTCTTGCAGTTTGCATACATATCTGAGATTACCTCAACCCAAGTGCAGAACCTTGCACTTTGCTTTGTTGAATCTCATTAGTTTCACAAGGGCCCACCTTCTGAATTTATCAAGGTCATCCCTTCTGGATGGCATTCCTTCCTTCTTTTGTGTCAACTGCACTGCTCAGATTGGTGTCAACAGCAGACTTGCTGAGGGTGCTCTCAATCCCATCATCTCTGTCACTGATAAAGTTGTTAAAGAGTACTTGACCCAAGACAGACCCCTGGGGGACACCAAATGTTAACAGCCTCTCCTGGACATAGAGGTACTGACCAGAGCCTTCTGGCTGCATCCTTCCATCCAATTCCTTGTCCACCAAATAGTCCACCCTTCATATGCATATGTCTCCAATTTAGAGATAAGGATGTAGTAGAGGACCATGTCAAAGGTCTTGCAGAAGTCCATGTAGAAGAAGGCCACCAGACTGGTTCAGAGATGTAAGAATCCTGGCTCTCAGTGAAGACTGAGGCAAAGAACTCATTGAGGACCTCAGAATTCTCCACATCTGTTATAGCCAGTTCTCTGTTGTCATTTAGCAAGGAAGGTACACTATTTTGCCTCTCTCTTCTGTCCTACATAGAATGCCTTCTTGTTGCTTTTAAAATCCCTTGCCAATTTCAGTTCCATCTGTGCCTCAGCTTTCCTAATCCTATCTCTACAAGTCTAGAATTGTAGTCTAGGTCTATAACTGAAAGGCACATTCAACTCCATTGCCCTGCTAAATGAGGAGCTTGGAGAGTGAGCAGCAATTGGGTGTTACACTGGTGATCAGGATATGGCATGAAGGACCTTCCTGTGTTCTGAACATTCTCTGTCAGGCAATTAACTGTAATTGCTGTACATCAGCCCAGGAAAAGAGGTGATGTCTTTGAGCCAATGCTACACTTTTCCATCTTCTTTTTGCACAGTTATGGGAGAATCTCTTTTTAGATATCTTTGTCTCCTTACTTTAGCATTCTTGGTGGATTCTTTTTTTGCTCCCTCATTATTCTTGACTCCTTTGGGCTTTGCTTATTCAAACTAGGCCTCTTAACATTTTTATGTTTAACTTTCACATATGTTTGGAAAGTCCAAATATACACTTATGTGTGATCTATTATCTATCTAAACCTACTCAGGGACAAACCGAGAATATAAATGCCTGTCTGAGAGATGTTGTCTAGCAAATAAGAAAGTCTGCCATGCTGTTAATGAAGTCAGCTGTAATGGTTCTGCTATGCAAGTGCTTGTCTAGTCACTGATAGGTTTTCACTTAAATGTGGGCTCTGTCTTGGCCAGGAGATTCACACTCTTATGAACTGAATACAAAATATATAGTGTCTGGGTACACAGTGCATCATGAAAGGATGAATAATGTGAGCATGGATATATCAAAACAGCTAGATACTTAGACTTTCATTTACATCTTCTCTGGGCATATGTATATGCATATATATATATATATATATATGGTGTAATGTTCAGGTTGATAATTTTCCAGAGATTCTCAAGTTTTCTGAGTTGTGTTCAGCATACAGTGGTGGCAGTTACAGGTGGATAAAAGAGTAAATACCAGAGTTAAAGGGCTGGATATTCAGGGAAGACGAATGAGGTTGCATAGTTTTCAAACCAGTTGCCTGTCTTCGATGAACCCCCTCCTGGTCTTTAGATGAAAGATCTTGTTCATGCTGATTGTTAATGTTTGTATTTATGCGGGGAAAAAGTAGGTAAGTTAGGCTGAACTCTTTCCCACTTTAACTATCTCCAGAAAACAGTACCATTTTTCATAGCCAGGTAAAGAGGAGGTAGCTGTATGGCTTATGTTGTCTCTCATTTCCAGTTATCCCTGTGTCAGGTGCTGTCTCCATGAGATAGTTAGCCTATTCAGAACCTGCTAGATCCCACTTGAAATTATTTATGTTGAAGTCTTCAGAGTGCTGAATTTTCAAAACAATTTGTAATTACTTTTTATCAGGTATGATGAGGTATGTCATTGTTATTAAGATGTCTGATAAAATACAATAATTGCAAATATCATAGCAAATGAGACCTTTGAGACAAATTATCCTGTCTCTCTGGTTCCTGTGTTTATCATGAGTACCATACACACTACGCAAATTATTTTGTGGTCTGAATACATTATTCAAAATGATCCTATTATGCCAAGAAATGTGTGGTTGAATTCCATTTCCTTAACTCTGTTTGCAGCTTTTTCTTATGGGAAGATGCTACTTACAAAGAAGTTAATCCAATGGAAGATGGACTACATTTTAAATAATGCAGACATAGTATCTTTAGGATCTGCTAGATATGGAGAGAAGTCAAAACTGAAATATGCTTTTATGCTGTTATACTAAATTTGATGAAGTCCAGCAAGAGACTGATGTTTGTATGGAACTTTTTATGTTCAAGTTTTAGGCCTTTACTCCTTGTCCTATCATTATACACCACTGAGAAGAGCCTGGCCACATCCATTTGCCTCCAACCTCCCTTAAGACATTTATAAACATTAATCTGATCCCCCTTCAGTATTCTTTGTCCCAGGCTGAACAGACCCAGGTTTCTCAGCCTTTCCTTATATGAAAGATGCTCCAGGCTCTTTATCATCTTTGAGGCCCTCCTCTAGACTCCTTCATTCATTCAGGGGGACCTCAACAGACTTGTAAGGTGGGCCCAGGTGAACATAATGAGGTTCAACACAGCAAAGAGCAAGGTTTTGCACTTGGGTCAGAGAAATCTGGCATTTATATAGACTGGAGGGAGCAGTTCTTGAGAGCAGCTCTGCAGAGAAGGACCTGGGGGTACGTGTGGATGAAAACTTAACATGAGCCAGCAGTGTGCTCTTGCATCTCGAAAAGCAAATGGTATCCTGGGTTTCATCAGAAGAGGGGTGGCCAGCAGGGACAGGGAGGTGATTGTCCCTCTCTACTTTGCTCTTGTGAGGCCCCATCTGGAGTACTGTGTCCAGGTATGGAGCCCCCGGTACAAGAAAGACAGAGAGCTGTTGGAGAGGGTCCAGAGGAGGGCCACAAAGATGATCAGGGGACTGAAGTACCTCCCCTGCAAGACAGGCTGAGGGAGCTGGGTTTGCTCAGCCTGGAGAAAAGAAGGCTGCAGGGTGACCTAATTGCAGCCTTTCAGTAACTAAAAGGAGCCTATAAACAGGAGGGTAGTAAACTCTTTACAATGGTAGATAATGGCAGGACAAGGGGAAATGGTTTTAAGTTGAAGGAAGTTGAAGGAGGGAAGATTTAGGTTGGATGTCGGGGGGAAATTCTTTACTATGAGAGTGGTAAGGTGCTGAAACAGGCTGCTCAGAGAGGTTGTGGATGCCGTGTCCCTGGAGGTGTTCAAGGTCAGGTTGGATGGGGCCATTAAATGGGGCTAGTATTAAATGCGGAGGTTGGTGGACTGCGGGGTTGGAGATTCATGATCCCTTCCAACCAAGGCCATTCTGTGATGCTATGATTGTAGGAGATCCCCATCTTTTTTGAAATGGAAAACCCAGAACTGAGTACAATATTCTAAATGTGTCCACACCAGAGAAAAATAGAGGGGGAGGATCATCTTCCTCAATCAGCTGGCCTGGCCACACTCTGTTTTATACACCCCAGGATACCACTGGCCTTTTTGGCCACAAAAGCACACTGCTGGCTCATGGCCAACCTGCTGTCTATCAGAACACCCAGGTCCTACTCCGCAGAATTCCCCTCCAGAAGGTCATCCCCTAACCTGCACTGATGTATGTGGTTATTCCTCCTCAAGTACAGGACTCTACAGTTGCTCTTGTTAAATTTCATCAGGTTTCTCCCTACCCAGCTCTCCAGCTTGTCCACATCTTTTTGAATGGTAGCACAGCCTTTGGTTCAGGAAATATCAAGAATACTGTTCTTTGGTGTTATTTTGAGGACCTTCTCACAGTTATACAGATGATGAGCAGAAAGCAGTAGGAAAAGAAGGGTAGTTTCTAATTAGTTTGGTTAAGCCTTTCTTATGGAAGTACCTGTAGCACTTGGATTGTGACAATACTTTTCCACCTGTAACACTAGAGTTTCCTAGCTTGATCAGTCAAATCAGGACAGCATTCTTCAGCTACACAAGACCTGGACCATCTGGAACCAGTGTGCTAGTTGCTGACCTGGGAAGAGTAAATGGTAGACACATAGGAGAGGAACTGGCTTTTGTGTGATTATATTTGATGGCCTTATGATTGCTAGTGAAGTGTCTTTAAATTAGTTTGTTTCAGCTTGAGGCCTAATCCTGCCAACACATTTTTAGCACGTGATCATGTGCCATCAGTAGGAATAAACAGAATCTGGGTGTGCTCAGTGCCTCTAAAAACAGGACTACCTATTAATATGTGAAGTGACATTTGAAAATTATGCTCACTTTTTCCTGTGAATTTTTTTGTGCCTACTTTGGATACGAATATGTAAATAAACAAGAATAGGTCGTACCTGATCCATGAAAATGGTAACAGAAATAGCCAAATCCTCTCTCACCTTCATAACCCAAAGAATTGGAAATGTCAGAAACATAGTTTTTAGACTGACAAAATAAATATTAAAATGTTTTACTAAATAGACTCTTTTGACAATCTAAAACTGTCATTACAGGACTATTTTAAGGTCTTTTACTAACAAATGCAAGTGATTAAAATTACTAGAATGGCACACTTTCTGCTTTTTTTTTTTTTTTTTTTTGGTCATAATTATGTTCTCTCATTTCAAGAGTAGACTCCACTTTACTGTCCTTGGTTATCTCAGCATTCATAGTCAGCCAGTACCCATTTACGGATTTACCCAGCAAAAAATACCAAATGGAAATAACAATGGTTGAGCCAAAAACATTTAAAAAGAAACACTGGTCTGCCTGTGTTCTGTTATGTACCTGACAAAGAACACTTTGCTGAGTGTTGGAGTGAGAGAAGAGAATCGAAAGCAAGGTACAAAAGAAGAAGCTGGTGGTTATGCTATTATTGTCACTCTTCTTTCTGAGTCAGATCTGAACTTATGCCCCAGCCTTGTGTTAGGTAGTATGGTGCTGCTGAGATTGCTATGTTTCAGCTGAGATATCAAATGAAGGTCCTGACCTTGTTCTCATTAGAGATCCCTTGGTACTTGTTCTCATTAAAGATCTCCTGGCACTTTTCAAAAGAGAAAGAGTGTTAGCCATACTGTCTTGGCCAAATTCCAGCTTGGGTAATTATGTTCTGCCTATCTAAATTCCCTTGACTCTTTCAATTCAATGTTATTTTTAATTTCTTCCCTAAACCTGTGTGTAGTATTACCATGTGTTGTGAGACAACTGCCTCTGGCACCCTAGATGTGTTTGCGTTTTTGTGGCAGAACCAGTATTTGTATGTAGCATTAATAATTTGTTCAGTCTACAAAGTACTTACAGTCTCATGATTTAATGTAAAATCATATTAGAATGGAATCTAAGTCTTTCATGTCTTGCAACAATTAATTTCACGTAAAGTATTTCTACTAAGAAAGTACCTTTCTCAGATGGGTAGTTTGAATGTATTATTTACCTTGTTTATTTTAGTTGATAAATTTTAAATGTCAACAGTGAATGTCAACACCCATCGAATAGTGGAAGACATGTGTCATGGTTTTATGAGTTTTGGTTATCAGTATTCCACATCACAACATCATGCAGTGTACTGGGAGCAAATGTTTTAGTT
>PPHD01022577.1:0-12793 GCA_002909625.1 Bambusicola thoracicus | reverse complement strand
ACCAACCACTAGACCAGGCTGCCCAGAGCCACATCCAGCCTGGCCTTGAATGCCTCCAGGGATGGGGCATCCACAGCCTCCTTGGGCAACCTGTTCCAGTGTGTCACCACCCTAAAGGTCCTGACCTGACAAAGGGATTCAGAACCCTGGTTTTAGAAACAAAGCTTAAAAAGGCCTGAGTGTGTTGTGTGTGTTCAGGAACTGGGGGAAAAACAAATAAAAACATAAAAGAAACCACCACAGAACCAGGGAAGACTTAAGAAATCAGTATATTCTTATGGTTTTAAGCTGATCTAATTATTTCCACTGCTATAGCAGGAATTCTTAGCCCTGTGCATGCAGGTTAGGAGTTGTAGTCTTTCTTGAGGCTCTGAGGACACAGGTGGGCTTCAGCTGCACTGACTGCCCCAGCCGTGCCCTCTGCTCCAGGCCTGCCTCTGGGGCGTGCCTCTGCTCTTCATCCCAAACCCTTTGTCAGACCCTAAGTCCTGCTGCTTCTGACCAGGAGGATGAACCCAACCTCTTCCTCTCAGCCAGCAGAGCCAGCAGCGGGGATAACAAAGCATGAAGAGATTTCTAAGGTGGGTTGCAAAGTTCTCCTCAGTGGAAGTCTCCAAGAGCAATTTAGGTAATTATTTTTGCCCTCTTCTGGTAGGTGTATTGATGTTGGCCTCAGGTGTACCTTCATGGCTTTGTTCCTCCAGCCTGGCTTAATGAGCCTCCTACTGATGGTAGTTACACTCTGTGGTTTATTTCATTTAGTTAAAGTTTTGCCCAAATTGAAGGCTCAGATTATACATGTGTTCTTTGTTTGGCTTAGCTTTGTGCCTTGCTAGCTGTTGCTGTTTCTTGAGCAGTACAGTTGAACATGATTAGGCTCGATGTGCACAGGTGGAAATACTTGAACCAACCAAATGTAAGGAGTGTATCAGATTGCAGGTGGATTCATTTTGCCACGTGAATAGAATTGCAGTGCTTGATTTAATTTTAACTAAAACCATTATTTCTTCTAACACCCAAGATGCTAAGGAGGACTTCTGTAGTCTATGTATCATTTATTTGATAGAGTCAGTCTATAAGAAAGGGCTTTCCAAGCAAATTTCTGGACTTTTAAATAAATTAGATTCCATTTGGGGCTTCACTGCTTGTGCTTGTTTCTCTAATAGAGTGAACTGAGATATCTAATCCAAATAGAACTCTACTTTTTAACTTAGATCAGGTTTACTTCTTGTAGACAGGCTTATTTCCTGCTTTTACTTGTGTGTAAAAATGAATTATTTTAATCTGTTTGCTTTTCTCTGTTTGTTTCTATTAATTGCTTTGCCATTCAGAGCAGAGTTTTTTCTTTTGAAGAAAGAACTGCTTATGATGCAAGCGGTGTTTTCTGTGTGAGTTCTGGGGATGTTGAGGTTAGTAGTATTTTCACATCTATGGTATCAAAAAAAGAAATTATGTAGAACACAAAACTTCTTCTCTTCCTGTGTGTGGCTTGGAGACCAAGTCTGTTTTGCTGTTATCAGTCAGCTTTTGTGTCCTGTTGTGCTGAGTCTCTTTTTGATGTTAGAAAGATGACTAACTTCTCTTTGATTGATTGTTGCTGGTGACAAAACCAGAGGCTGCAAAAACTGTTACAACGCTGGAGCTCTTTGATTGCTTCTGTTATGAGGATGCCCTTCTGTGTACGTGCTTTGGTCTAATTTTGGTGGAGAACAACTACTGGTTTTCTTTCAGGAAAGATAAGTAAATAGCAGGAGTGCTACTCATCTCTTAAAGCAGTTTGCTTCTGCGTATCTTCCTTTGATGGCTGTTGAGAAGGTAAGGACAGCTTTTTTTTCCTAACTGTTCTATATGACGCTACACAAGGGGATGCGTTTTTACTTACTGAGATGTCTTTGTTTTGGGTGTAAGGAAGGTCACAATTGCAACTTAAAATGTCATCTTTTTACGTTAACTGTTGCGGTGGGATTATTAAAATCACAAGACACAGGTCTGGTAACGTATATGTATTGTGTGCACGCTTACAAGTTAATATATTAACATAAGGATGTGAAAATTGAACTGTTGCAAGGCAATATGAAATAATGCTTGTAATGTTCTTCATTAAAAATAACTGTATGGTATCTACCAAACGTAAAATAGCCATATGTTCCAGTAGCTTTAGTGATGATCATCTTTATTCTGAACCTCTTTAATCTGTGTCCTAGCTGCTGATGTAAGTCATCTACCTTTTGAGTTAATTAATGAAATTATCCAACTCTCTCAGGTCAGTGGAGGCTCTAGGTTAAGAAGATCACTTTAACTGTACTTATTTAGTTGTCCTTATTTTGCTAATGCTGAAGAATCTGAAAGGAGATCAATAATACATCAATGGAAAATTGCTTTGGGAGGAAGTAGCTTACCAGGTCAAGCATCTGTAAGCTTAAAATTGTATAAAATACACTACTTCTCACAAACTGTAGCTTGTCTTGTGTAGGCCTTTTGATTACGTTTCAGCTGCATACTATTTTATCTTGATTGTAAAGAAAAAAGCCAAGTCTTCTGAGGTTGCACTGCATGCATGCACACCTTCCTCTCTTAAGATATGACCATGTTGGTTCTCTGATCTCCTTTATGGGTGGACTGACAGGATATCATCGAAAAGCTGTTCTACAATCTGCCTGATGCTAAATTTTCATAAATATATTGTTTAAAGTAATGTGTGGGGAAAAATATACGATCTTTGTGCTGAAGAGGGAGAAGTATCGTGGTATTTACTCACCAGGTTGCTGTTACTTTTGGTTTTACACAGAAGGTGCTTGGTTTTGTGAGCTTAGCTGACTGTGTAAGATGGATAGATTTGATGGGTAAATATGAAAGTAGAGCATCTGTGGAGGTTTAAAGTTGTTTTTTCCTGTAATGACCCTACTTGCATAGAAAAAGCAACATTAATGCTATTGAAAAATGAATTTAGTGCAAACAGCTTCACTGTTAGAAAAGCTCTTTTACAGCGGTGGTGAGCTTTTCCAGGAAGCATTCAAGTTGGGCTGAAATGTTTCAGGACTCAAATCTGTTGTGAGGCATGAGGATAATTCCATTCAGAAGGGCCCCGTTAATACGTAAGGTTTTGAATTATCTTTAAAAGAGCAAAAAATCTGATGGAACACAGTGGTTACTTGAGGTTAAATCTTCATGAAGGTTAAAAAAAAAATAATTGCAGCACTCGTAGAACTCCTGTTTCTGTGCTGGATTTTATCTTTATTCTCTGTAGCATATGATGATCTTGCCTAGCAGTGAGCCAGGTAGGCTTTTTGTCTCTGCACAGCGCAGATGCTGTTAGACACAGGGCTGCTGGCACTTCTCTCTGCAGTAGATCTGTTCTGCTTTTTGGTGTCAGATGATGATCCTAGCCCCTTTTGGTTCTCTGCTGCTGGCAGAAGATTCAGTGCTGAAAAGATGGAATTTGAGGTCTAGCAATAGACCAGCTGGTGTGAATAGTGATGTTTGTGGTATCACCAATGGACTGAGGTCATAAGTCTTTTTGAGGAACCTTGCTGTTCCTCCTGGAAAGCATAGCTGTGGGAATGGCTATGTGGGAAGAAGAAAGGCTGCAAACTATTCCTTCCCTTGTGCTATTTAGATCTGTATAGTCTTGAACAGCTGAAAATACAGTTCTTAAAAAAAATATTATGTGATTCTCTAAGATTGTGTGCCCTTAATTATTATTTTTTGTACAGATGTCATTTGAAATCCATTTTCCAATATAGACTTGAAGTATGGAAAGCTTTCTCCTTTTCTGTGGAGGAGGAGCTGGTCCTTTACTAAGGAGTTTGAAAGGGATACCAAGCAGTGACTATTTTTGTGCTTTCTTAAAAGCTGTTGTTGCTCCTAGTAACTGTTGCACACTGGGGTGTTCTTAGTAGCTCAGTAAGATGCTTGTGTATTTTCATTAGGATCACTGGAGCAGTTTTATTTGATGTTCCCCCTCCCAATGGCTGTCGTGAATTTGCATGCTTATTCTGATGTTTCAGCAGGATATTCTGATGACATTGTAAATACGCCAGCCTTGGGGCTTCCTATAAACTCCCAGGAATTCCAGCTTTTTGGATGCTGTATTGGCTGTTTCACTGCCCTGTGTGATGCAGAGCTCCCCGAGTTTGTGCTGACTGCTCTTTCAGATTGTACTGACTTAAACAGCATCAAAGGCTCTAAGCATCTGTCAATCCTTGGTCATATCCTTGAGGTGAAAGATTAAAGCAGGTGAAGGCAGCGGGGGGCCTTTGAAAACACCATGTTAAAAAATTGCTTTTTAGGTTTCAACTGAGTAATATCCTGTGAAATTGCACTTGGTAAGGAAACAAAATGTGATTATGCCTATCTCTGTCTCTTTTGTTTCCACAGGAAGCCAGGCTTTTTTCGTTTTTAACACTTCTGTGAAACGCTTTGCCCTTCTGGTGTCTGTTGAAGTGTCATTAAAAAAATGTAAAGTAATGGGATGCATTCTGTTTGTATCAGTGGAAGTTATTACCCACGTTTTTTGCTTGTGTGAAAGCACACAGTTCAATTGTGGCAAGCTGTATGTAAACTAATTCCCTGTGGCTTCAAAAAATTCCATGTCACTCATACGGCTGAAGGTTTTTCTTTTAACCTGAAAACTCTCACAGTGTTTTAAATAATAATTAACTTAAATAATGTGCCGTTTGGTTGGGTTCTCAGCTGAAATGTGTCAGTGAAATACCTCTAACTGCTTCAGTGAAGTTCTCCCCTTCCGCCCTAGTGGAAAATCTGACTATGTATTTAGCTCTCATGACGTTTGGAACACTTGACTTGTTTTCACACATGCGTCTTTAATATTTGGTGTTTTGGAACTGCAATGCACTTACATTTGCTGTAATATGCACTAAACAGTAATATTAAAACTGAATATAGTGTGTTAGCTACGTTGGATTGAAGAATAACTTTGTCTACTTTGCTACGTTAAAATTTTGTTACATTTAGGTAGGAGTTCTACAGAAATGAAGGTCAGAGAATATATCCAAACTACCTTTGTGAATCTGTTTTGATTTTTTTTTTATACTTCTCATATATTTATGCATTAATATCACGTTTGGTGCAAAAATGGTCAGTGCACCGAGCTACAAAAAAAATACATATCTTAATGTTCTGGTGTTTGTGTGTATTAACAAAGATAATGTCATTATTGTGTGAAAAATGTCTTATCTAGGCTTAACAGAAGTCAGGTTATTGATAGAAATGACTCTTAGAGGATCTTTCCCATCTTTCTTACAGGCTTGTGTTATTTTGTCTTTTCAGTAAGATGAGATTAGAAAGGAGGATTTGTCTCAAGCAATATGACTCTTCCTGTCATGGGGCCTGTGCTAGAAACAAATTTGGGCTTCTTTATTGGTTGTTTTGCACCGACTGTCTGAAAAACATGGAGATTCATAGCAGAGTGTGTTACACTGAGGATTTCTGAAGAATTAGGCTGTCTTAAAATCTCTCGGGTATCTGGATTTGTTTGTGAAAGGCCTTGAGTATTGCAAAATGTGTTCTCCAGAAGTTATCACTCAAATACTATTGAAATCACTTAAAGAGGCAAGGAGAAGGGATAATGAAACATTATTTTTCTTTCTAGATCCTGAAGTTCCAAATCTACAAGACCAAGTGAAGCTAACCATTCTCCCAAATCCTTTATGCTGGCTGTCAGTGAATTCTCCCTCCACTTGGTGGCAGTTAAAGCCATACCTGGGACCTTTCTGCAAGCTCTCATCCCTTTTGGAACCACTCTGCAAAGAGCAAGTTCTTTGATGTGGAAAAAGTCAAGGCTGCTGTAACCTTGCTGTTCATATTCCCTGGATAGCAGAGACACTTAAATGATGCCTTGTGTGAAGACAGATGCAGTTATTTTTTTCTTCAAGGGCGTGACGCAGCAAAACCTATCACCAATGAAGTAAGAAGACAGGCAACACTTGATAAACACTCAGATCTCTTGAGAGCCCCATTATATTCTCTAACATAGTATCCGTTGTTTTGGATGTGGTAGAGCAATAAGTCAGGAGTTGTGAAGTTTGGGAAAAATGGCCTGTGAATTTAATCTAAACTTGCTTAAGGAATTGGAGCGAGAGGCTGTTCTGGAAGTCCTGTACCGTGACCAGAGGGTGAGAAAAACAGAGGAAGAAAGAATAAGGTACTTGCCTTTCCTCTTTTTGTGTATTTCTGTTCTTTTTCTTTCTCAGGAGTGCTCTTCTTCCTCTTTGCTGTCATTCCCAATGTATTCCTTCTTGTTAGCTAGTAAGTTTTAATTTTGTGAGAAAGCTAGGAGTTAACCAGAGGCTCTTGGATTTATCATGCTATTGACTACATTAAAGATGAGCAAATACTGTTCAGGGAATAATCTACTTAGTGAACTTTACGTAACGTTCACAGACAGTTCAGTTGGTGCCTCTATTTCTTCCCCAGTGAAGGCTTTATGATGTTCTCATTATCATGCACCTACATATGCCTGACTAGCCCTGATTAATGCAGAACACATTCAGACCTATGGCTGGCTAATTTAACCTCTGTTGAGCCAGGACTGAAGTTAAGGACTGACAGATACCTCCTTACTGTACTGAATCCATCTCTGTTCCTTCTCATATACAGCAGATAACAAGAGCGCTGCACTTTCTCAGTGGATGTCAATAGGTGTCATTGGTTAGGAAAAGGATTCTGTGTAATTATTTCACATTATACAAGTATCCCACTTGTAAAGGATAAAGGATAAGCCTTCAGCAGTTCATTTGCTTTGTATTAAGGATTGCCTAAGGATTTCCTTGCAGCTTGTAGCTTGCTTTGCCACACTGCTTCCTCATGTACAACATAGTATTCCTATTGCTAAGTTAGAAGGTTTTAGTCTCTTAATAAATTATAGACACAAACTTTTTTTACAGCAAACATTTATATAAGTATCACTGGACTTGTTAAATGATTATGAGAAGTAAGTAAAGGGTTATTAAGAATCTGAATTGGTTAGGAAGTAATTTACACCTATTGGTGATGTAGCTAACAATTAACAGATCTTGTCTCTTGTTGCTTGTTATGGAAACAAGGTTAATGGAAGGCAGAGCTTTAGATGTTTAGGTCAGATGTGGGTTTTGTTTAACCTTCAGGAGATGCGTTTGTTACTATTATTTGGTTCTTCTAGGCAAGTAATCTTAATATAACAACAACAGATCTTGATATCATCAATAAACATCATCCAAAGGGAGCACAGTTTAGCCTAAATTTTTGTATGTGAGCATGTGATCACTTGTACATGTAATTTCATTGCCCTGTCCTGAGTGGGTAAAGTTGGCATGAACGGAACTGCATTTGTATTAGGCTGTTATTCTATATGCACCTTTGTGGTTGCATGTATAGTGCAAAAAATACACGGAATCACAGAGTGCACTGTGTGTTTGGATGCCTTCAGACAACACTCACAATAAGGTCACTCTTAAGGAAATATCTCCGACTGGTAGTGATGTTGTGCAACCAGGTCATCAGCTTGTAACTTGCATTGTTGCTGTTTTTTTCCTTCTTTCCTTTTTGACCTGGATGATTAGGAAACTGAAAATGCAGCTGCACCAGCTTCGATGGAAAGGGGCAAGAAATATAAGCCATGAATACCAGGAGAGGTCTTGTGCTCGCTGCCAGAAATCCCTTGGATTGCTGATGAACAGAGGTGCAGTGTGCAATGGGTGTAGTCATCGAGTGTGCTCTGAATGCCGCGTCTGCCTGAATCCCTCCCTTTGGAAATGCACTGTTTGTTACGCTCATGGGTAAGAAATGTTAATGGTCTGTGGAAGTTATTGATTACTCTGGTTTGGTTTACACTGGCTTTAAATACTGGATGCTCGCTGGGTTTTGTGTGTGTTTATTGCTTTAAACAGATAATAAACCAAAGCCTTCAGCAGAAAGAATGAATATGTTGGGTGAAGACCAGAGAAATTAATAGGAATTTTGCTGTGCACTTGATGGAGTCAGAAGTCCTTTCCTGCTTTTAGCAAAATGCATCTTCAGAATAGGCCAGAGGTGGTGTCATCTCTTGCAAACATGTTAATTGCAAAAAACAGAGCAGTCTTAGTATCTGGACTGTAGATGGCACTCTAGTCAATAGATGTCCTCGAGTCAATACTGAAGTGGTGCATCATAATGGTTCCACGTAGTACAGCACATTTCTTGACATTCTTGATGATGATTATTTTTTTTCTCTTACTACCGAAATGAGGGAACTGGATGATTGAATAGTGTGAAATCGTGTTATATATGTATTTAACATCATTAGCAACTTCTGCTGTTTATCAGAAACCACTTAAATGTGGTTGGTCAGAGCAGAGATCCAAGTTTAGTTACACTGAAATTATTTACTTATTTTTGCTCCGTCACCTTGGTTTTGTTTTCCTGGGAAAAGGAAATAATCTTTCTTTTGCTGTATTGCTACAGTTTTTATATCAAAACATTCCATCACAGTCCCTTCTATTAATCAGAATCTTCCTAAATCAAGTGGTTTACATATATTCTCACAATGGATTGAAAAAGAAATTAATGATCTATAAGTAAAGAGAAAGTCCTGTAAAAGAGTCAACAGCTCTGTTGGTTGATATAAATCCCTGAAGGGTGAGCATTTGGGTGTAATTTTACTATATGCCAACACAAGACTAATGCACCACCTCACTCCCTCTTAAGACATCAAAATGAGGTTTAAATAATGCCTGAGAAATGTGAGAGAAGGTATTAGTCATAAACTGAATGAATTTCTAATTGTAGTTTGAAGTCATTTTCTGTGTTCTGGAAGAGACTGCAAACTATCACTGAAAAGGTGCTCTCTGAATCCTCAGTTTATTTTGCAGTTTACACAGAAAATAGATAAATCAACCCCTCCTGTATTCAGTACAAAGCAATTGCTAAATTTTGATGTGCGTTTCACTGCCTGTGCTTAATGCTATGAACCCTAAAAATAGAGGTTAAAAAATTAACTTTATGTATCCCTGTCTTGGTTTGCCTTCCCTTCCCCACTTTGTCTTTTTATTTCTAAATTAGCTTCCAGTTATTTGGTGGCTACGGTGGAAATCCCCTCTAGATAGCATCTAGTTACCAAAATGCCTCGTTATACTACTGTGCATCCTTAACTATTTCATAAGGTTGTCCAGACATTTAATGGTCAAAATGGGAAAGCATTGTCTAAATGGATTAAAATATATTCTGACTTTTTATGAGGAAGTTTTGTGGGTTTTTTTGTCTTGCTGATACAGAGGGATTCTTCTGTGAATTTTGCATTATAGCAAAAAAAAAAAAAAAAAAAAGTATAGAATTTACATTCAATCTTATTTAATCCTGGTGCAAAGTTCATTCAAATAGTCTCCTACAGTTACCTCTAGTGAGCTATGTATCAAGGCTGCAAATCTTAGAGAATGCAACTATGTGGTAAGTACTAATCAGCACCTCCTGCTTATTCTGGTGAGGGAGAAGTGATGACCAAGAAATGGAAGTGCTGATTTTCAAATCCTGAGTGACAATAATTTTAAATCTTGGTTACCACAAGAGTAAATTTTTCCTGAGCCAAACATCATCAACACCACCGAGAGCCTTTCCTAGAGTCTAATGCTACAGTCCCAGACCCCAGATTATTTTGTCCATCTGACTTTATTTCTTGTCCATTTAATGCTGAGTGGCAAAAGGAGACTTCTGCAGCTTCAAAATTGATGTACTTCATAGAACTGACTGAAAATGCCAAGTCAAGTAGTGCTTGCATTGGGGTCAAGAGGGCTGAATTCATTCTGTGCCACCTCTTCCTTCATGTACCTAGAGAGTACAGTAGAGTATGGAATGGTTGGTCCAGGGATTTTGTTTCCTGGCTTTTATGGATGTCAGTATAGCTCGTGTTTAGAGATTTTTGCTTTTCTATGGAGGCAAGCCCCTACATCAACTTACTGTCTGTACACTGGTTGCCAATTTCAAGGAAGTTTGGCAGAGGGGATGGTAACAAAGATCTTGCTTTTAAAGAAGGAAAATTAATGACTGGGTAGAAAATAAAGTTTACCAGTACTTGCGCTGAGGAAACTTTTTCAGTGGAACTTCATCCTATAATAAGCATTCCAAAATCCATGTGGACCTGAGATGTATGGTACGGCCTAACATCTTGGAAGACATTTAGATGAGAATTTGTACTGTAAGGCTCCAGAGGATCCTCAGTTAAATATTTTTTTTTCCTTTTTAATAATGGATGGGTTCACATTGCAGTCTTTGTCTAATTCAGTTGGAAACTACACAATGCAAGAGTCAAACCTGCTGAAATTCTGCTCTTGACAGCTATTAAATCTGACATAATTTTATATACATTAGTCATTATCTTTCTAGTACTATGATCCACGTATCTACGAATCACACTGCCATCACTGATATTAGTTTCTTCAAAATGAAGAGAAATGGGCCACAAATCCATCATTCCACTATAGAAGTGAAGAAAGACTTTTTTTCCCTGCTTCAGGGTTGTTGAATTCAGTGTGTACTTCCTAGTAACTGTCCTTAGTTGTGCTCAGGAGCATATCCTGTTGTTGACTCTTTTCCCCATCTCACCAGGCTGCATGAGTGCCTGAAGCTGTATTGCAAATTGTTTGTATAAGCTGGAATGGACCTAGGACTCCTGGCTTCAGATCAATGCCTAGAGCAGAACTGATTGCTTTTGGTAAGCTTTCTACGTAGCAAAAATGAGGTGAATAAGGAAGAAGAGAGAAGTCATTTGTTTGCAAATCCACAGCAAAGTCAGTCGATGTGAGCAGTCATGAAATCTTAGTTTTCTGATAGGATTAATTAGGACTGTTGAGTTGTTTAAGTGGTTAGAGAAATGCACTTTTTGGAAAATGGTGATTCAAATGTCTTTTTCTTGTTTTTCAGAGATGTGAAAGTAAAGGCTGGTGAATGGTTCTTTGAGGAACGTGCAAAGAAATATCCAGATGAAGGTAATCACTGGAACAATCCATGCTGTGCAATTTGTGGTCCTCATCTAAGTGAAACACAGAATGTATTCTACCAGTGTATTTAGTGCTTCAAATATTTGGTGGAAGATCTCTCAAGCATTACCTTGCTTTGTTTGTCTATATGCTCAACAAAGCATAAACACAAGCTAGCAGAAAATGCTTGGAAGTATAATTTATTTTGTGTGAGTCATGAAAATAAGAAAATTATTGGCCGTACTGATTTGACTAGATGAGCATGTAAGGCTACTAAGAAATACGATGACACATGAAATAAATACGGAACTGTTAAAATGTGTGTGCAGGAAAGAAATGGTCTTGCATTCACTGTTTGTCTAAGTTAGAACTCTGATTATTAAGTTCCATTCCTTCATTCCTTGAAAGTTTGAAATAAAGAAATACATATAGCTATAAATCAACAGAAGGCTAAAAACACTGTTTCTTTACTTTCAGCCAGCTGTGTGATTGCCTTCTGTTCAGTCTTTTCAGTGTGATTAAAAATACAAAGCGTTAGAAGAAATAGAGGATGTGGATGGATTACCCTATGGCAAATGTGATTCACAAACCAAGGAGCTGTTTGTCTTCATTTTTCACCCACAATAACTCGTAAGGTAGAAAGGACTACCTTCACTTTTCCTTGAAGCTCCCCTTCAGATAGGTGGCTGTTTCCCTTTGTGCCTGATTATTCCTTCATATTACAGTTTCATTTCCAGCATTGTATCTTATCTAGATTTAAGAATAGCTCATAATAAGGAAAGTGCTGGACCTTGAATATCTGTTGCAAGACCTGAATTGAAAGAAATTAATAAATGGAAGAATGTAATCAGGCAAATTTCGAGTAGTATTCACCCAAGACAGCAATTTTTAGGAAATTGATATATGGTGTCTGCTAAAACAATTAAAACATGCAAAAAATGAATTGCATTTTAGCTAAGACCATTTCTGATTTTAAAGGATTAGTTGACTGGTTGTTTAAAGCACAATTGTATTGTGTCCATTCTTAATTTTCCCTCATTCTTTTCAGGAAGACTGTAGCTGGTAATTTTAACAATCACTTGGGAAATTGTATGTCTTCCTCAGAAATAAACCTGATATTACAAGATACTGAATGTCCCTCTCTCTAGTAAATGAGTTCTCACCTTGCATTGTCAAAGCTTTGTGGGTGCTTTGAAGCATCTTGCTTAGTTAGCCCAACAGTAATGCTGTTGAAGTTACAAAATGCTAAGGATGTACGAGGTAAGCCTTTAGGGCACAGTAAGTTTTGTTTGCTTCCTATGACTAGACCAGGTGCTGCAGTTAAACAAGTTAACAAATAGAAACCTTTCTAACAGCTGCTGAGTTATGTATCCTTCAAGTCTTGAGAGACAGTGCCCCCTCTTGGTTGGATGATTAAACACGAGTGAAGCATTCTCTATCGACTAAGTTCGTTACAGTGAATTTTCTCATGTTGCAGAATAATATTTAAAAAAAAAAAAAAGTTGTATCTGAACTGCTTTCTATTGATTTGGTGTAACTTCTACCTAAAAACCGTGATTCTGTGAAAGTGATAGGTTGCCTTTACTGACTGGTCAGTTAAAAATCTAAGGAATCGCTTAATGTTACGATAAATCAAGATACTATGTATTAATAATAGAGCATTAAATCTGTAGTTCTGATTGACATTTGTGACATCAGTAAGTTTGTTATTGTTCCTACCACCACCAGAATGTGTTACTTACCTGTAAGGAATGTAATTAATTATGTTTTCAGCAAAGCATGGATCACATGATGCTATTCTGCGTTGCTATTGCTAGGAATGATTGGTGATTCAAACCACTCCAGTG
>PPHD01022575.1:0-12793 GCA_002909625.1 Bambusicola thoracicus | reverse complement strand
AAAAAAAAAGAAAAAAAAAAGCAGGCGATTGCTAAATCCCAGTAAGAAGATTGGTGACCTAGTCCTGACGCTGGAATCGAACCAAATTAGGGTCTTTGCCTTCTGCATCAGCAGAGATCACTCTACCACTGCTATCACGTGAGCTCGAAGTGCACCGACGGGTATGCTACACAGAATGTGTGTTCATGAATAAAGCCTGCACTCTGTAAGTGGCAATGCAAAGCAGCAAAAGGCAACACCTGAGAAATAATAAAGGCTTCAGAGCACATCTTTGTATGTCGAAAGGTAACAACCACAGTTGTACGTGCAAAACAGCCACAGAAATATGTGTCAAATTTGATGACTGTCAAATGTTTAGGCACTCCAAATGCATCAACAGAATTCACACGGCAAAAATTGAGATGTAGTAACAGCTTACCGGCACTACCCTCCAGGAAAAAAACAGTGGATATTATTTCTCAAACAGTAATAAGTGTGACAAGAATTGAATTAGTCTCAGATGTTTGCTAAATCTTTTCATACAATAATAAACCATATTCCATGACTTTGGAGGCATTTCAAGAGAGAAAGTACCACCAGTGCTCATTGTACTGGAGGACAGAGACATTTTGGGTCTTGTGTTTAACCAGACATCTAGCTGATCCATTTGCCTCCTGACTGCACCACCTCTTCCTGCAAGAAGGTCTGCAGTAACTCAGGAAGGTCTGTGGGGATTCGCACAGCAGCTGAGGCTTCCCAGTGAGGGGCATCAATATAAATATTTCTCTTGTTCTACCTGGTCTTAGGGGAGCTCAGCAAACGCGTGTCCCTCCTGCGTGGCTGCAAAACGTGCATAAATGTATAATAGAGGGGAACCCTCCGCTACCCTCACTGTATGCAGTCATTGGCAGCTATCAGCAAAAATCAACCATAAACATTTGGTTTATTTTCAACTGAAAAAAGCTTTACTGTCGACATAGTCCGATTTACGGAGTAATCTTGCCATATGAATTTAAAAGCCAGAGCTCTCCCTGACCTACATTACCAGGCTAGAGGGGAAAAAAATCACACAGAAACCATAGCATAGAAAGACACTCTTAGGACAGGGGAGGTGGCGTGAGGATCAGGCTTTTAAATCTGGGGTGCCTTAGAGAGCATCACATCATCACTTCACTTGTCAAGAGAGATAACTTAGAATCATAAAAGCACTTGGCTTGGAAGGGACCTCAAAGATAATCTAGTTCCAGCTTACCCTATTCTCAGTGGTTGCAAGCTACACTCAAGCTTTATCCACTTTGGATCAAACCAATTTCTGCCAGAGCAAAACTGAACAAGAGATACAAGAGACAAACCTTCCTATCTATCACAGCTTTGATTTGCAGGTTACCCAGTCCTATCTCTGGTATTTTCTTCTGTCAGCAGACAGGGATAACAAACCATGAAAGCAGCCCAGAGAACACTGCGTGGGGCTCACCTGGAAAAAATCACCCGTACGAGGTGCTAGGATTTTACAAGGCACCTAATATTTAGGAGATGATAAAGTGAGCACTGGTTTAGTTTTGTTCTGGAAATAGCAGTGAAGCATTAACATGGGTACAGCAGGTATAAAATGGGATCAACTAGTGACAGAGTTGGAGATTTATTTAGACAGCATGGTTGGGAGCTGCAGCAGTACAAAGCACCTAAGAAAGACAGAAAAGGGGCAGTAAACACCACAAAGAGCAGGGAGATTTGGCAGAAGTGAGATAGGGGCAGGGACAAGAAAACGACCACTTCACTGAGAGAATGGGAATAGATGGGATAAATGGGGAATGGACACAGAGTGCAGAAATAGCAGGAGGTATTAACATCTGACAATCATTTTGGAGAAGGGAAAAGGGGTGAGAGGAACCTTCCACTTCTAATGCTTCTGACTCATATTCCAGTAGTGCTTAAAAAACACTTGCCGTGTTTGGGTGCTGGCTGCATCCCTATAAGAAGCAGTAGGGTTGAAAGGGTGGGCATCACCCAAGGGCAATGCATCTGGAGAAGACAAACACAGAGGCCTCGATGCAGCCTCACCCCAGTGAGGCCATCAGCAAGCACAGTGAGGAGGACAGGAACTCCTCTCCCTGCCTGCTGAGGAGAATAAAGAGTAGGAATGATGCTGAGGATGACAGGCCCTGGAGCACAGAATTCTCTACTGTGGGGTAAAAGATCACCCCAGGTTAACCAGCACCTGGCCTGCCGTATCTGAGTTTGAGCGTAGCGTACATGACCAAACCCAACTGACTACACAAGTCCGCCAGATGGAAGACAAGACCCTGACTGGCTCCTTTCCAACTGGTTCATCAAGGGGAGGGAACTGGAGGCAATGTGTCACTCATAGATTTTCAGTTAATCATTTATTCTCTAAAAAATGCAATTTCAGGGCAATTATGTGTCAGTATAGGTCAATCTCTCTTGATAGTTTACAACATTACAAAAAATCGCTAGTGCCTTCAAATGATTAAAATGAAGACATTTGTCTCCTAAACGCATCATTTAACTACTCAAATCATTTTCAGAATCTATTAATGAAAGTCAAGACATGAGAGGACTAGATGCAGAAAATGGATGTGGAGAGCAAATGTACTATATATATTTTTCTTAGAAGTTTTGGTGTTTGTTCTCACTATAACCGTGTTCTGTGCTCAGTCGAAAGGTAAAATTTAAAGCCCAACTTGCTGTTTACTTGGTACAACATCTGAAGGAGTGACTTGCTTTTAATACTTGGTTCTCCTTCAGTCTCTGCAACATACCTGCATGTTAACTGGATAGAATACAAGAGATTCAGCTGTCTAACCATCTGGGCGTGCTTCCCTATCAGGTTTTTACAGACCTTGTCTCTCAGTATCATGCAACCCAGATGTTCCCAGTTGGGGACTGAAGCTGAGCTTCTCTGGGCAAAGAGGAGATGCTCCAGCCCCAGAAGAGCCACACGAGCATCCTCCAACTCGTGGCTCTTTAAAAATGCCGGGTTCAACATGAAATGTCTTTAAAAATGAAAATAATTAAAAAAAGATTTATTTAGCTTCAGTGAAAAAAAATTACAAAAATTTAAAATGCACTAAAAGCAAGCATAAGCATTTTTATGTTTGGCTCAGCCTCACAGTTCATTATTACGAGCTGGACAACATGGGTATCGATTTCCAGAACACTGTGCTTCCTGAATTGACAAGTATTTTAACTTATAAAAAGCAGTACACAGCATTTTGAGGACGTAAGCCAGAGGAGTTGTATATTCACTCTATTCAGTTGGAACATATTCAGGCAATACTCAGACTCCTACTGACACGTGTCAGGTAACATAGATCTTAGCTGAATCCCCTGGCTAATCTTAAGTCAGTCCTAATTAGCGGGTCTGGGGGCAGAAAACATTCTGTATAATGCCGACGATGCATCCCAGCCTAGTCACATTTCGTGAAACACGTTCTGGGTAAGGTAAAAAAAAAACAAAAAAACAACAACCTAACACAAACCTAACCCAAAGCTCTTCACATTAAATTAACTGAAATGTAAGCAGCGAGTCGGTCAAAAGGAAAAGACTTATTAAAAAAATTCCCTTTTGCACGCAATAATAAGTTTCACATGTAAGGCTGGTTACAAGAGACTGTGTGGAATTCATTAAACAATTAAAACATGCAGGGGGTAACTGAAACTGTATCCTTCAGCAAGCAGAGTGCATCTTATTACAGCAATTTCCTTCCTGACCTTCATGTCTACCTCAAAATGGGTAAAAAGGCAACGTTATTAAACTGTCCACGGCAAAACAGAGCGTGTGTCCGTGCTGAGACACCTCCTGGGGCAAAGGAACAGCAAGGGCGCTCCTTCTGCCATCACAGCACAGAGACACAGAAGGAATTATCCTCGAGAGGTGGTATTACAAGTGAGATGTGGAATGCCAGAAGAAACACGTGCAGCATTGAAGTATGGAGTCTGCAAGGACTGGAATTTTTTTTTATGCTTCAGCTGCTGACAATGGTAGCAGAGCTTATTCTCTATTCTTCCAACTTTTCCAACAACCATTCTTTGTGATTAATTTTTTTCAGGAAGCATCCACATACACTCACTTTTTTTCAGGAAAAAAAAAATTCACATGAAACAAAATACTCTGTGTTACATGAGAAGCCATTCACTTCATGCACATTTTGCCTCCAACAAGGAATTTTAGCACACACTTGTGCAAGGCAGAGAGTGACCTGTTCAACCCAGTTTGTCTCTGTTCAGGTTATAAACCCTGGTTTCCAATGTATGGAAATAAAATACCTCACCTTCGCCATTCAAATATGATACCCTGAAGTCCCTTGGCAATGTGGGGAAACCTATTGCTAAGAACGTAGGGGCTCCTCAGTTGTTCTTCAGAGAAGTGTAGAAATGGCTACTGCTGGGGGCAGAATTGGGTAGTGTTCTGCAAAAATTGGATAGAAAAAAACCACAACAGTGTATTTGTAACAATCCCCCCTACCTCAGCTGACTCCCATTTACTAAGAACAGTGGGTACAGTAATGCTCCTTGAGACATCAGATTTCAATGTTCTCCACTGCACCCAAATTATACAGCAACTCAACCTGCTTGGCACAGTGCTATAGCAATTTTACAGCAAGGTTGCTGCGGAAACATTTTTTTCATTTACTATATTTCTGTTTGATCATAAAATCCAAGTGGAAGAAGAATGAAGGAAGAGTATAAATTACCAATGAGTTCAGACAGTTGTGCCCTTGAAAATGAAATCTAACCATTTTGCCTTTCATTTGGTTAAGATTGTTATTGCTTTCTGATCTCACACAGGGATTAATAACATTTATATGTTTAGAGTAGAAATCATGAAGGCAAATTCCAACCTGTTTTAAAAAGACACTTCAAGTTAGGCAACATCTAAGGGAGAGGATGACAGCTTGTCTCAATTCAGTCTTTTAATTAAAATGCAGCAGTCTAGACAACAGAAAAATAAGATGAGGCAGAGAAGGAAGAGGAGAAAAATAAATCCTAGAAATAGTATAAATGCAGTAGAGCACTCAAAACCCCCTACCTAAAGTGGGAGAAATTCAGACAAGCTATTTCTGCTTATTTCTACAAACCTTCAGAAGAACCTCAACTAATGTCTTTGTTAAGGTTATCTGAATTCAGTTTGCAGTCTTGAATCTTCTTCCCTGGAGATGTTTAAGGAAAGGGTAGTATTTAGGGACGTGGTTTAGTGGGCAATATTGGTGGTTGGTGGACGGTTGGACTAGATAATCTTATAAGTCTTTTCCAACCTTAATGATTCTGTGATCTTACATTATTGGTTTGAAGAACTAAAGATAAATGCAGTACATAGACCTAGCTTGTCTAACAAGCCCTTAGCATTCTTTTTGCCAGAGCAGCTTTTGCCCTAGCTATGGACCTGGCCACTTCTGACAAAACATTTCTGGTCCTGGTGCCAGGTGGGAGAGCGCTATGAACACTGCAAGGAGAACAGCTTCCAGGAGAGGTGGACATCTCAGTGGAAAACAGCCAGAACCACCCAAGCAGACAATGCCAGTTCCTCTGAGTGCCTATTAGAAATCTCCAGCTGCTTTAGGGCATGAGGGAACCATGTTAGGCTGCCACTCTACTTCCTGCACTGTAGGAACTTCAGTGTACGACAAACACTTCTGCTCCAAAAGCCCACAGCTGTTCCCAGACACATAAAACACCATTAAGTATCCATTCCACCTTGGAAAGGAACCACCGCTCTTAAATAAGTTGGCTGATCCCATCCATAGGCTCCCAGCTGAGAAGTCTGGTGGCAGTACAGATGGTAATGCTTCTGTTTTATGTTTTTGGAAAAGGATAAATTAACAGGTTGGGTTAGCTATTTAACCTGGTTTTGGCTTGTAATGTCTTACTGCATGAAAGACTTTCTGGGTCAGGACGGATACAGCACACTGGCAGTAATATTGTAGGGTCACAGGAGAGATCTTTTATCTGGCATTTACTTCAGATCCTTTCACTGAAAGGATAACACATTAGATGAACTGCTGTTAACCTCCTCTTTGAAGTTACCTCCACTAGCCCGTGCTTTGCAGATATATCTCATACAACATAAAAAACCCTGGAGTCACATGCACAATGTTCTGGGCATGAGAGAGACTGAAAGAACCAGTGAAAGCTGTTGAAGACTCTCAGCACTGAATATGGAATAGGAGGGAGCTGTGAAACAACGGACTGCAAAGGGATAATGAATTAACCAAACCCATTTCAGAAGCATCTAAATCTCTGAGTATGTGTCATTTCAGCTGTCAGGTCATTAACTGGATGAACGCATAATTGATAAGCTGTAGGTTGTGTTCTACTTGAGAGCAATAAGCTCCTTTAAGTGATATGAATATTTAATGTATATAAAAGCATTTGTCACTTGCAACCACTCTATAGAGTAACTGATGGATTCGATAATGATCCCCAACTCCCTGACTAGGGAATACACTTCTAAAGAGATAAATATCTGGCTCACTTCCAAAACAAAATTCACTGACAGAGCTGGTATTCTAGCTCAAAAGGACATTTCTAAATTTCCAGTCCTTCTAAATTACACTGCTTTTTAGACTTCAGTAGGCAGAAGCAGGACATGTAGAGCTGCAAAATGGAAGCTGACAACATGGGATGAACTTTCCCCTCCACCAACTGTCAAATCCCTTACACTGTCCACACTGAAAGATGCACTTATGCACGTAAAACACAAGGAATGGAAACAATAAATGTTTGGTTGACATGTTCCTGCTTTCCCTTCTGTAAAGGAATTCACTTTGGGGAATTTACTGATTTCCATAATTTGTTAGATCTTTGAATATACCAACATATACTTTTTTCAGTGTAAGAGGATATAGCGAGCACACCTGTGAAGCACTTCAAAAGCATTATACCATTTTTCTGAAATGTGACGTTGTTTCTCATACTGCAGCACCAGATTTTTGTTGAAAAAGCAACAGAACCAATTATTACGCAATTATTGCAATTATTACCCAAGATGAGAATTTCACCTTCAGTTTCCTAAATGATTTTCTGAAATGTGTTCAGAAACAGATGCTCAGCCTTCCCAGCCTACTAAACCCCTTCGTATGTACTTTTCCTTCCCAGTGGATAAAGCAAGTGAATACCACGTCCTATCTCTTGGCTGGGCAAGGACTCCTTTCACTGTAGCCGAACTTTATGGACATGTAAAGTAGCTTCTCCTAGGGATCTACCCGTGGGCCAAAGAATGGGCTGTGCTGTAGAGGTACCCTCAGTTGCATCCTCAATAAACACAAGAAGCTGACAGTACCACCTAGGAAGGACGCAAAGTTTGGTTCATTTGATTAAGGTGTGTAAACACATCCCTGCCCCAGCACTTGTTTACTGAAAAATTTTTGACTTTTCACTGCTAAATTCTGTTTCGACACACCCTGTGGTCTGTTCATCATCACAATATTAGAGCTTTGTCATTTGAAGACCCATCCTTTTGGGAGCTGTTATCATCAGTATTGCATTCTACCTAGGACATCTAGCCAACTTAGAGGCAGACACCTTACTGATGAAAGTGAACACAACTGCAAGATATTTCAGCAGTCTACATAGAAAAAAAAAATGCATACAATATACACAGAAGACATTATTCAAGAGTTATTCATAACTTACAAAGCAGACAAATCTGACAAGCGATAAAACACAATGAATTCTATATGCTAGCATTTTGACACTACCTCCAAAAGAGTCCAAGTTTAGAGAATTGAAACTTCCTAAAATGAAGTATTATTCATAGCATTTATTTTTGCAGAACTGAGAGTCTAATATAATAAATCTCCCCTTCTGCTTCATCTTATACTCTCATAAAACTCAGCTTTGCAGACAAGATTTCCATAGAACTCCTGTTCTGCAAAATTTGCTTAACTGTATTCCAAAAAGTGACTCAGGTTTTCTACCCAAATGGCAAAAGCTGAAGCAAGTCTCACTCTTTCCATGAAAGCCAGCAGAATCATTCTTTCACTTTAATGGTTTGTACTTTATTTTTAACAGGCAAAACTAGGAGTAGAGGTCAAGAAACTGCAATTAAATAGTCATGAAGTATGTGACCAGGAAGGTATTGCTAGCTTGATGGAAACAGTACAGGATTTGGCCAGTGCAACTAGAAGACAGTTGAAAGTATCACTGTTAAGATGTTACAAGAGCAATAAGATCACAGCTCTTGCTTAGAGCTAACTCTGCAGTTACCCAAAGGAGAGCTGGCAATGCTGAGGCCTTTAAAACACATCCTTCCTGTGCCAGAAGGATGCTGCTCTTGGCTGGAGCTCAGCCTTGTGTGCGACTTCCTAAACAAGAGCAGGCTCAAGACAGACAGCTTCACTGCCCAAATGTGGTGACATGGCTGGAACAGCTGAATGGAGAAGTAAATCCACCCAAACGTGCTAAATCTGCTGATGCCTATGCTTCTTCATAGTCATCTGGTGCTCAAAGAAAGACATCCTCACGGCATGGGACTGCCAGAAACCACAGACTGACTAGTTCCTAAGTGACTGTAGCAAAGACTGCTCTCTTCTCAAAAGAAGACTCCTGGCAGAGTCCCCAAAGGAAGGCAAGTTTCTTCAGAGAAATCCAATGGCAGCTTTTCACCAGTGATGTTTACACACAGTTATGACTCTCGGACAGTGGAGGAGCACATAACATTTCACACTCAAATTGACATTTTCCTTGTGTCCCCATGGCATCTCTTTTGCCCCCACCCATCTCACAATGGTCAAAACTACTGTTCAGACAGTGACTACACACAACTCTCCACTGAGCAGAATGCAAGGGAAAAGGGACATTCTATAAGACCAAAATCATTCTTTTTCTTTTTGGGCTTTACTGTCTATAATTCATTTTCTGCATTTTTTAGTGGTATAAGCTAACATAATATTAATCCATAGTCCCTGGCTGCTCCAAGGATTGTTTGCTATTCTCCATTGAAGATAAAATCTCTGGAACATCTTCTATCTCCATGAAAAATAATGAAAACATCTATGTGCATGGCATTGGTGAAATATCTGGCCATCCATATTTTTGTTTAAATAGGAATTCAGTTTTAGACTTTTTTTTTTTACTAAATATTAACCAACAAGTCTAATTTCAAATATTTTCCTCTACACAGAATGAAAAAAACCATAGAGAAAAGTAGTTTACCTCTACTTCACATGCATATTCAGATCCATCCAGGAGTGTCACTTTGCACTGCATATTTTTAGGTTTCTTGACAATCTTTAGAGGAGACTTGGAAAGTTTGCTTGATGATGATTTTTGGGAGAGCTTGTCGTCCTCTAACTGCTGATATTCAAGCTGTTTTGCACTTGCAGCTGCAAACTCCTGTTCTTTGTCTGTGGGCTAGAAAAAGAAAGAAAGGAAAGGTAACTGGGACAAACCGATTGTGCAGTGCAATGCATTACGCATTCCGCTTCTGGCAGATGAAGCATTTAAAATGGTGACTGGATGAGAGGGTCCATGATGCACAGCAGGTTCTTAACTATTGAAAAGACTGCCTATGTTACTTTCAGCCCTTCCTCCTCACTCCAAAAGGTACAGAATAATAAGGGAGGGGGGACATGCATGAAAATAATTTAGGTTTCTACTTCTTTCATACTTAGAAAATCCCTCCCAGACTCCTCAGACCTTTTTATTTTGGCCTACTGAAAATGCTGAACAATGAGTAAACATTGTAAAGAACCAATATCCCCACAGACTATAATTTTAAAGTCCTGTATCTCCTAAATCATACAGTGTTTTCATGGTGTCATATGGAATAGGAAAAGACCATCAGGTTTGCACTACTTTTGCTGTCTGTGAGAAAAGGTGCCCTGAATCAAAGGCCTGACCAGTCAATGACAATGAAAATTTGCAGGAGGGTTCTGATGTGCCTTGGAGAGAGAAGGGCTCCCCAAACACCTGAGTGAAGGGTTAAGCAAACAGGATGGAAATAAGAGGCCAAACATCTTTTATGTGCAGCTGGCTGGCTAATGGATGATAACTACAAGACAAGAGGCTGAGTTGTGCTCTCTGCAGATGCTCAATAAGTCCTTTAAGCTGGCAAGAAGTAGAACATTTGAAAGACAAATATTCTGCAGGGAAAAGGGTAGAAAAGAAACAATTACAGTTACTTTTGCTTGGGCTTATCTGTGGGTCAGACCATATGAAGAGTCACCGCGATGCAGCACAGCTCGTGGTCCTTTTCACTGCAACAGATGAAAGCCAGAACAGCTCTACTGCATTTCACCCTTCCTAGCAACAGCACTATGCCGCAGCCATTACCTTTCAAATCAGTTATGCCCCTGGTAGCCTTCAAGCAAAATCTCAACAGGAGTGCATTAATACCTAAGCTAGAGCTTTAAAAACATATATTTAAAAAATCTTTCAGTTATCTCACTACAATAGAAAAAAAAAATAACAGTTCTGGCTCTGAATGATTTCTGTGTAAGAAGAAACAAGCATCACTGGAAATAATATAAATTAATCCTTCATCTGTTTCCATTCTCTGCATGTAATAAGCTTTCATGAGAGAAAAGCAAATCCATCGAAAGGCTTTAATCTGCTCTGAGACCAAAACAACATTGCATCATATAACCAGCAACAACAGCATGTCACTAAATCACAGAGAACTTTCCCCAAGAGATTTCATCCAAACAAGCTGTAAGCTTTCCCTTTTTATTTAGCTGAATGGGAAAAATGAGCATTTGGAATCAGCCAGAGGACTAACTCCCACCAAAGCAAAGATATAACTGTGGTCCCATGCTCCTCCTTTCCCCTACACAAGGGAGGGCAGAGCAAAGGTCTGCTGGGTATTCCTGAGTGGGGAGATAAAAAGAAAGCAGGACAAGGAAGATACGAAGCAGAACAAAGAAGCTGCTTTAAAAATCCACCAGCTGGCTATTCCCCTGTCTATCTGCAGACCTGAAGGACTTTCTCCTCCCAGCACTTGGATGTCTAGACACCAAGGTCCTTGCATGCCTTGAAGGCTGGCAGTAGATGAAGGCACAGTGTATATCACAAGATTAGCTGTTTGCTGGGGTTTAAATGTTTGCCATGGCCATGAGAACGAGGGCAAGTGCCTCCGGGCTCCAAACAAGACTTGAGGCCAAGCCACCTCTCTACAACCACAGAGGCCAGCTGGCAAGCAGTTGGGCCTATGCAACGTGAGGAAAACAAGGCTCAAAATGTCTCCTCTTAGGGGCCTAGAACTGATGGGAAGAGGCATTCTGATGACTTCTGTTTCTTTTCTTAAGGAAATCTACCACAGAAGATGCATTTGCACATCTGCAGGAGCAAAAGTCATCCCAGGGATGGAAGAACAATGCTGTCATTGCAGGTGGCTCATCAGATCTCACGTGAGAGTAAACTTCTTCCCAGCACCAAACAAACAAACCCGTAAAAAAGAAAACAAACAACAAAAAACAACACAGATCTATGGAAGTAACTTTCTAATGAAGTTAGGAGAACTGCTTGAAAGATAAATCCATAACAGCAATGGCACCCAGCAGCCTTTTACATTTTAGAAGCCTCTTCAGCCTGCAAACAACTTCTTTGAATTCACTCTGGATTGTTGATTATTTCCCTTCATGAAGATACTTTGTAGATAAAGAGCAAAGCAGGCATTTGCTTATTTTTAAATATATGTTTTTTAAAAACAAAATAGCATTAACATCATTTTGTTTGCTAGGCTCCTCCTGACATTAAGATCAGGAGAATCTGTCTAGTTTAAAATCATACAATGGATTTTCTCTCATTTGTCTGGAGAACAAAACATGCCAAGAACTATTAGAGAAGATCTCATGAACTATGCTGACATGTTCAAGCACTGAGGTACCTTCAGAGTGAATTAAGCCTCTTCTTCCTAAAGAAAACTGACATTGTGTTATTTAGGAAAAAAAAAGTGGCCAGTGAAAATCCCACATACTCAGTGGATTATTCTGAACTCTGCAAGCATAACTATATTCTTCCTGGAATTCAGTTCACCCCTGCAACAGACATTTCTACAGTGTTTTCAGTGTTACGGGCTAAGTTATAGTGAAGCACAAATTGCTTCAGGGTTTGTATTTTTTGAGCATAAGCTTTTCATCTCTATTTACACTGATATATCTTACTATGACACAATATGTTCATCCCCTTCTGAAGCTGGAATTCTTCCTCACATCAAGCCCTTGGAGTCACAGGATTCAGCAGTAATGATCTTGGATGCTTCACAGCTTCTGACTTGGGTGCAAAGTGAAAGGTTGAGGGAACTGGGCTTGTTTAGCTTGGAGAAGAGAAGACTCCAGGGAGACCTCATTGCAGCCTTCCAGTGCTTGAAGGGAGCGTAAAAGCAGGAGGGGGAATGGTTGTTTACGAGGGTGGATAGTGATAGGACAAGGAGCATTGACTTTAAACTGAGACAGGAGAGGTTTAGGTTGGATAAGAAAGACATCAAGGCCCTGGAGCGTATCCAGAGGAAGGCAACAAAGCTGATGAGGGGTCTTGAGCACAGGCCTTAAGAGGAGCGTCTGAAGGAGCTGGGATTGTTGAGTCTAGAGAAGAGGAGGCTCAGGGGAGACCTTATTGATCTCTATAACTACCTGAAGGGAGGTTGTAGTGAGCTGGGGGTCAGCCTCTTCTCTCGTGTGACTAGTGGTAGGACTAGAGGGAATGGCTTCAAGCTGTACCAGGGAACGTTCAGGCTGGATGTTAGGAAATACTACTTCTCTGAAGAGGTGGTCAGGCACTGGAATGGGCTGCCCAGAGAGGTGGTGGAGTCACTGACCCTGAAGGTATTCAAAGAGCGTTTGGATGTTGTGTTGAG
>PPHD01022574.1:0-12794 GCA_002909625.1 Bambusicola thoracicus | reverse complement strand
GTTTTTTAATACTAATTGAGTCTTTATTATCGTGGGAAGGGTTATATTTATATCTACCAGAAACATTTACAGAATTATTTAGTAAGAAATTAACAGCTGAAGATTTACAGCAACTTTAAATCAGACAGATTTTCTTTTCACTTAAGTGGAAGATTGTATTTTGACAAGATTAGCTTCCTTTTTAAAAATAAGAATACAGAATTCACTTACATTGTGTTAATTGGAATGAGTAGGTTTTAATGACATCTTTTGTATGTATGTAAATATACACCTATAACCAAACTTTTAATCACAATGGTACACACAAAAGAGAACTTATAACAGTTTTTTAAATTGTCACATTTGAAAGTTTCATTGCTGAGAAGCTGTATGCATTTCACCAGATTATATCCTTGGTTTACCTCACATTATTTCCATGAACACTGTTAGAAATGTTAGTTTTCTGACCAGAACTTCTCTCCATCTTTTAAACATTATTATCCCTTTTCTTCTATTAGCATTAACTTTCTGAATAACACAATAAACATAAAAATGCTTTTAAGGGGGCACAGGTGTATTTCACAGTCCTCTAAATTGCTGTAATAAAGATATTAGTATAATGATAATGTTTGTAATAGATAAAGACTTCATCCTATGCCCACTCAAATCAGATATAGATCTTCCATTGACTTCAATAAAAAAGTAATGCCCTAAATTCTAAAAACATAATAGGTACTTGGTATAGACAATTAAATTATGTAATAGTGTATTAAAGAACTAACAAGATTTGAGGAATATTTTAAAGATTAATATTAAACAGCTACTTGCTATAGGGAGAGTAAATCAAAGCCTGAGCTGCCAGGCTCCTCTCTACTACACTCCACATCAATCCCACATCCAGTCCAGAAGCATTACTTCATTTTAAACCTCTTGAACAATAATTGATCAAAATATCCTTCTTGGAATTAACATTTTGAAGCAAGGAATCTAGCGAACCAACTGGAAACAAAAGTGCTTAGAAGGAGAGTGCGGAAGGAGTTATCTTCACTAATTATTGAAACAGGTTAAAATTTCTCAATGGAATTTCACTAATATTTAGGTCCCAGGGCTGATAATATATATATATATTTAAGCTTATAGAGGTATTTTTTAACTCCTGTATTGGTTTTGCATGTTTCCACTCTCTCCCTCAACACAGATTACTAGAATCCCAGGTGACAAAAGCAAGGTTTCGGGATACTTCTTGGTACCTTTCCTTGTTCACTCACCATTAAAAGCAAACCGTCTAAAGAAAATAGCTGATATAGTGTTTTATTAAATCTACTCCAAAGATATATAACTGCCTAAGCCCTCTGCATTTGTATTATCCCTGGCTTCTTCCAGTCTTTCAGACCATGAGGACATTATTAGTGATATGATTTAGCTGGGGAGTATTGGTGATGGTTGGACTGGATGATCTTTTAGGTCTCTTCCAACCTTGATAATTCTGTGATTCTGTGATTATTTTATGATTTGGGCCCTGTGTTAGACAAATGCTACGTTAGTCTACTTTTTTATATCCTCAATTAAATACCGGGGTATTTCTTCTTGATGTTACTTACTTTCCCCTGAGACAGTCACCTGGCTGATGTCAGAGAGATAACAGATAAATGGAGTGAAAAGAGGAATTTAACTTGACTTTTTCCTCAGCTTTGAAACTGTTAAACACCACTACATCTTGAAACAAGCAAACAGGCAAACAAACAAAAACAACCCAAAAAGCAGCATCAAATAAACAAAAAAAACCCCAACAAACTGTACAACTTTCAAGTAAAGCATTAGCTTGATTTTTTTTTTCAAACTGGGAAAACCCAACAAATTTTCACTGTAAGTTGGTGAATAGGCGAAGCAAGAACATAATAAACCACATTCTGAATTGTAACTTTCTACATTTAATTCACACATTATTGGCTGCTCTATGTATGCCATTTTAGCTGTAGATCTAATCTGCAAAAATAACTTGTAAACCATATTGCATTCAGTTACATATGGAAGCCATTTATTTTCATACCCATTTTACTATGATTGAAATAAATAAAGAGTGTAAATAGCAATCTTGTTTAATTTATTTGTTATTGGCATGGAAATGTGATCACATGTATTACTTCTGTTTCTATCTGTCATATGAATAATTTTTATCAATTCTCACAATAGAAAAAGCGTAACACTTCATACAAAATGGAAGTGTAAACACAAATACATTCAATGGAAGATGTAAAGTTTCAGCAATTTACTTCTCAGCCCAGTTCTGTCTCTAATGAAATTAATAGTACCATTTCCTCTGACTTCAGCAATGTTACTAGTTTACTGTTAGATAGTTTGAGATCTAACCTTAAAAACAGAACATATATATATATAAAATATATCTTAAAGACATTTCTGAAGGACTGTTACATCAAGTACAAAAATGTAACATGAAATCTTTTGATAGCAACAGTGTCAGAATTTTAAATCTTAACTAAAATTCAAAGATGAAGCTCTGAACAGGAATATTTTGATACTTAGAATTGTTTTATCGCTCACAGTTGAAAAACATCCATGTCAGTCAAAAAAAAAAAAAAGCACCAAAAAACTATAACAACTTACTGCTGCTTGTCGATGGGTGTTGGAGAGGATCCCATGAATCTTTACTTTGTCTTTCTCCATTTGGTCTATATTGACCCATAAATCCCGGCTGGTAGAATCATATGGGCCATATGTCCTTGAAGTATAATAATTATGATCTGTGTCCTCCTAAAAGGGGAGGGAGGGGAACACAGCAAATAGAGATTAGAATGGAAGATGCATCTTAGTTTTATGTAAAATTTACACTTGAATTATGGAGTTCTGTTGCTACTCAGAGCGTAGAAAAATTGCAAGTCAACAGTCAAGAACAAAAGTACAAATTCTAAATGTGTTACAGAATATATTACTGCCTCCAACCACAAGCATTTGGCAAGGCAAATACTTACCATAATTTTCCCTATCTCCAATTCCTAACCATACCATTCCTGCAACCATTTATGAGGGCTTTCATAGTGAGCTCACCATTAAGTTCATGTAACAACTACCATATTATAACAAAACAATAAGTAGTACTCAGAGCCAACACCTTAAGAAGAATTTTATATTTTAAGTTTTCTAAACATAATTTATTAGAATAGCCTTTAAGTGAGCATCTATAACATTCCTAATAGCTATAGTTTTACAACTATTTCACTTTAAATATCCAAAACATTATTTTAAGGTACATTTGCCATTCAGAGAGAGATCAATACACGTATATACTTATGGAAAATTTTTTGCAGTCTTTAAAATGACAGTGGTTGCTGCCATGCCCATGTCACAGCAAATTCAGAGAGAAAATATACAAATCCTACATGTGCTATGAGAGACTGTGCTAGCGGTCCACCAAATTCTGCAGCCAGAATATATATCCAGCTCAGCAATCCGGTTCATGGTTCAGGTGACACTAAAAGTCTTGGCAATATCTGGTTACTTTGGATGACAAAGCTGAGATGCCAACAGTCAAAATAATCTGCATGCCATTTCACTGCAATGAATTTTCACTCAAAATCATGTAAGTCACTGGCTCTTATTTAGCACATTAAAAAAAAAAAAAGTGAATTTCTGAAATCTTTTATACAAAAATGACTACATGCTTAAAATTTCAAAAATAGGAGATTCTGAAAATTTCAGTCAAGGTCAGTGTTTGGTTATGCTGAGATGATGCAAACTACCTAAAAGTTAGTCTTGAAATAAGTGATTTTTTTCAAATACCACAGGTGAATAAGTGTAGAAAGTTATATGGGAAACAAAGCGGAAATAGCAGTTCTTTACAGAGTATGCTTCTGTGTAGAAAACTAGCTTACAATGGAAGTCAATGTACAGGCCTTCTTTTTTTTTTTTAACAAACAAACAAACAAACAAACAAAAAAAACAAGCATAAAGGAGACCATTTAGAAAAGGAAAGAAGTGGTCTTGCAGCAAAACAAAACAAAAAAAAAACCCACAATATTGCCCAGAGTACAACAAACATTTCCTGAGACCTATTTTTGTAATCAAGTTGCCATACAGGACAACAGTCCTCCTTTAAGATTATTCTGCAAACAAAAAAAATATTTAAAGGTTGGTTATTGCCAACTGTCTCCGCTGAAGAAAACTAATATTCCAGGTTGGAAAGCAGTATCTATGGATATTTTATCCTAGCTATTGATTCCCAATAACTTGGTGACCAATAGAAAGACAGAGACCATCATAGCTGTTGATTTCCAGTAGGAATAGCTACAATTGTCCCTACTTTTCTGAATGATATCTAAGACACTGAAAACAACCAACAGTCTAAGGTTAGAGATTAAACCTCAGGTTTCATCGTTAAAGTCAACCTTCACTCATCCAAAGTTTTCAACTGTGAAATATTTAAATCAAAGTGTTTTCAGCTTTCTGCAGAATGGCTACAAAAAATACTGCAAATTTACAATGTGCCTAGAAAAAGCTCATAAATAAAGTTGGCCTGAGCAGCTTAAGAGGCTTTGGTACACTGAAGAACAGTGATATTTCCAATCTTTATATTTTTGAACATGCATTACTGGGGAAATGAAATCACAGGATTCTTCCATAAGTTTGCCAGCTATAAAGACATGCTTTATTGGTGAGAATAGATATCTGAGAGTCTCCATTCTGATAGATCTGTTTAAGGGGTTTGGTTGACTCTACCTGTTTCATAATGTGTTCCACAAACTGTAGGAAATTAAAATGCTTAGAAATGAAAGGAACCAGAAGCATGTTAACATATGAAAAAATAAGCAGAGAGAAAGCAGACAACATGCCCATTACTAACTCAAGAAGCAACAGAAAATTAATTAAGGAGCTGATGTTTAAATACTAAGTTCTTTGTTTTTTTCTTTTTTTTCCCCCCTTACTTTCCAGATATTTTCAGGAAATAGGAATAATTTCCAATTGCTTCTCTGTAAGTACATTTTGGCACAACTATTGCACATAGATGAAATAAGAAGCACCTCTATTCTATTGAGAAGTACAGCTTGTACAGAAACATACTTTTCCAAAAACTTCTTCCATCAACTATGAGGATTATTGTTGTCAATCTTTGTGAATTTGAAGGAAATAATTATTATGAGGAAATAAGTTATTTTTTACCTGAAACAATCCTCAGTGTTGAGCTGCCATTTTACTACAATTGTAAAAAAAAAAAAAACTAATTTCTTACAGTTTTTATGAGGGGTATTTTCTGATGACACATTGAATATATTTTCATACTTCTCTCACTACAACTAAGTATTCTCAAGCGTGCTGTGTGCATACATTGCTCATGAAAGCTCAGCACAGCTGAAGATTAAGCCTTCTTTAAACTTTCAGTGTTCATTACTCGTCAAATTCATACTAGACATCCATTCCATAAGTCACTCTGAAATACAGTCCAAATGACACAAGGCTGCTTCCTCAACAACTGCTCTCCCTTAACAAGTAAGGACTTCAAATGTGCTAGGTGTGCTCTCACAGTCTAGGAAGTATGATGTAACTGTGTGTGCTATTTAACAGAAAAAGCTACATTATACTCCAAGATGCATTTAAGTTGCTAACTGGGATGCTAGCCAAATGTGTACGTGAAAATAATACTGAGAAAAACATGAAACAGTAAAGTTCTCTCTCACTGAGGTAGGGCACCATGACTCAATGATAATGTGATCTTATATGTGAAAGGAAAAGAAACACTGAGAGCCCCATGCTTACATATGCTCCTTAATTCAGGTTGGGAATAAGAGCTTCTATCAAATCTATACACAAGAATGTTTTTCTTTCAAGTACTTTTTTTGATTCCATTCAAACCGCAGACAATAATGAATGCAGTTTTACCATCTATAAGGCTATACTTGAAACAAAGCAGTGAAAAAGCAGCTGCCATTCAGGGATGAGCTCTGCTGCTGCACAACAGAACAGTGTAGAGAAACCATTAGTTTCTCTGTAAGAGAGAAAGATATTAGCAAAGCAAATTGTTACAGAGCACACGGACAGACAGCAGTTAGATTTCAACAGCTTTAGTTTTGGTCACGTTCTCCCAGTCCTTCTATCCATTAAATATTACATAGCATTAAAATCATAGAATTATTAAGGCTGGTAAAGACAACTGAGACTACCTAGCCCAGTCGTCTACGCATTCCCACTAAGCATGTCCCTCAGTGCCATATCTACATGTTTCTTGAACACCTCCAGGAACACTGATTCCACCACCTCCCTGGGCAGCCTGTGCAGCCTGATCGCTCCTTCCAGTTGGCTCACACAACACTTAATTTATCACTGTATTTACCTTAGAAGTTAAATAATGGGTTTTGACCAGAAAAAAAAAAAATCCAAGGACATTAATCTTCAAATATTTGGAAATAGATGTTATGAATTGTTGCTACTTGTAACTGAAGACAATTAGACTGCATGTCTGAGAACAGACAACTGTTCTTTTAAATATTCTAAGTATTGAAATGGTATTGTCAGATTACCATTGAGGCAACACAATGAAACTCTGAAGCCATCAGGGATATAAAGTTAAGACGTTATAGATGCTTAATTTTGTCACTGAAAAAAGAGAAACTGGTGTATGATTTTTACCAAAATTATTGCCCAACTATTGCTAAAATTCCAGACTATGCATACTTTTTAATGAAATTAAAGTGCTTCTGGTTTTTGCCCTAAAAATCAGTACTGAGGAAATTCATTATCAAACAGTATGTTCATAAAGTTGACTTTAATTCTGAATATAATATGAGCATTTATGGAGGAATAGCTTATAAAATTAATCTGTAATTGTCTAATTATGTTTTCTAAAAGTTGCATTTACACAATAAAATGGAAACCCTAGAATGAGAAAACAGGCAATTACGTATTAAAAATAGAACATTTTTCAGAGAGAGACAAAGATAATAAAACATAGATTGAGAAATTTAGAGGGAGGAAATGAGTTAGCAATTAAAAGTATTTCCATAATGAAGAAAAGTAGTCCTAGTAATTCATTTCACCGAAGAAAAAAAGGACATCCTTTCTATTAAAACAAGCCAGCAGCAATATGATCCTGCATGCAGACAACAAAACCAGTTTCCTCAACATTATTTGTATCCAACCTCACTCAGCACTAATTATTTCCTTACCCACTCTCCGTACCACAGCTTATAGCACCAGTAAAATAAAGCTATAATTAATTGCTGAACATTTTTGGATTTTTATTAGAAAATTGATCTTATCATTCTGCACATTGTGAGTAGCCACCAGATAAAAACAGTGCAAGAGGGCAGCATGGAAATGACACCTGACATTGGACTCTGTAATCATAGAATGGTTTGGGTTGGAAGGGACCTTTAAGATCATCTAGCTCCAACCCCTCTGCTATAAGCAGGTATGCCTCCCTCTAGACCAAACTGCTCAAAACCCCATCCAGCCTGGCCTTGAATGCTTCCAGGGAGAGGGCATCCACAACCTCTCTGGGCAGTCTGTTCCAGTGTCTCACCACCGTCACAGTAAAGAACTTCTTTCTAATATCTAATCTAATTCTACCCTCTTCCAGTTTAAAACCTGTTTCCCTTTGTCCTGTTGCTACATGCAATAAAAAGTCCCTTTCCAGCTTTCCTGTAGGCTGCCTTCAGGTACTGGAAGGCTGCTATAAAGTCTCTTTAGAGCCTCACTTCCATAGGCTGAAGAACCCCAGCTCTATCAGCCTGTCCTCATAGCAGAAGTGCTCCAGCCCTCTGATCATCTTCGCAGCCCTCCTCTGCACCCATTCCAACAGCTCCATCTCCTTCTGTCTGGAGGGCCCCAGAAGCGGACACAGAACTCCAGGTGGGATCTCATGAGAGCAGAGCAGAGAGGCAGAATCACCTCTCTCAACCTGCTGGTCACGCTTCTCTTGATGCAATCCAGGATGTGGTTGGCCTTCTGGGCTGCAAGAGCACACTACCAGCTCATGCTGAGTCTTTTATCAACTAACACTCTCAAATCTTTCTCCTCAGAGCTGCTCTCAAGCCATGCTCCGCCCAACCTCTAACTTTGGGATTGAAAGAGATGCACATGCATGCTCAGCATTACCCAGCATTACAGCCATTAGCAGGAGAAATGAGCTAGCATGGGAAAAGACTGTTGATGCTGAGACAAGGTCCTAACAGAAAGATTAAGGGCATGGAAAAATGAAGAAAAAAGACACTTAACACGCTGCTTTCATTTAACTGTATTTTAACACAAAGCATGCAATTACAGTTGTAACATAGCAGTGATCCAATTTAAAAGATTTATACATTTTCAGAGGAGACTGAGTCCTAGAACCTCACAGATTTGCATCTGGAGGCTGTTTCTGTTAACACTCAATGACACCATCAGCTGTGCTCAAGCACAAGCTCTGAGCTCATGACTTTTGCTCCTTCGTATGCATGTGGATTTCTATAGCTCTGCATCAACTTGGAGCTTAAGCACCAAGGATTTTAAACTGCACTTTCCTGTCTGAGTGTCTGACAGTGTCTGTAATGGAGAATCACACATACTGACAGACAGCCTGGCAGAGAAGGAAGCCATAAACCTGTTATTAATCCAAAAAGCCGTTTAGTCTTTCTGGCTTTGTGAAGAGTCAGCTTGGAGCCACTGCCTTTTTCCAGGATATTCAGCTGCTTCTGAAAAGAGGCTTCCCTCTTGGGGATGGCTAGAAAACTGTCAGCCTATTTAGGGGTCATTACAGCAGTCTTATAAAGCCCCTTGGAATGTCTTGTCATGAGAGACAAGCTTCAAAAGAGCAAAAGTTTCTGCAACATCTTACTTAAAGAAGAAAAAATAAAAAAGAGCAAGTAACTCACAAAACAACTACAGTAGAGAAATGTTTATTAAGCAGTTCTGCTTCTGATTTGTTGGAGCAGGACTTTGAGAAATTCTAACAATAAGCCTTTGACTGCTGTGTACCATCCCCTCCACTAAAAAGAAAATAAATGGAAGACATTTTAATAAGATTACTATGAAAACACTTACCAGCAAATTGATTTTATCATGATTATTAAACATCAGTTTATTTTTTTCATTTTTAGATATGTATAAGTGACTAAAACATTTATAAAATTGAAGCTCCAAAAAAAGATTGTAAACATAACAAAAAGCTAAGTGCAAGGCCTAGTCTACAGCATATCTAGTCTAAACTTACCCTCTTTCAGTTTAAAACCATTTCCCTTTGTCCTGTCACCACATACCCTTCTAAGAAGTACCTCCCCAGCTTTCCTGCAGGTCCCCTTCAGGCACTGGAAGGCTGCTGTAAGGTCTCCTTGAAGCCTTCTCTTCTCTAGGCTGAAGAACTCCAACTTTCTCAGCCTGTCCTTATAGTGGAGGGAGTGTAAATACTGTGACATACCTAGAGTCTCATTTGTACCATTTGTACAGTATTTATTTTTCCCTTGTGAAACAGTCTAAGTTCAGTTTAAAAACAAAATACAGAATTCTGTTCCTTTTTTTCTTTAGGATCCAGGTATTGCAGCATCTTTAAGTCATCCTAGCCTATTTCTTCTTTCAGCACACATTTAGAACCTGGAATGGGTAAGTCATTCCTACCCCTTCTCAATTAGAAGATATGATAAGGAAAAAAGAACAGCCAAGACCCAGTCACCCTGAAGCTTCACATAAGGAGGGAAGATAGCAAACCTAAATCAGGATGAACAGTGTTAAACCTCTGGGCAATTAAATTAATAGTAGTAGCTGTAGTTTAAAGCTGACCAAGACTTTCTGTAGGTCAGTTCAGGAAGCTGCCTCCACACTTACTTGTGTGCCCTGCGATTCCTGAACAGTTAATGACACAATTCAGGGATCTGTCAGGGATCACAGCTGAAATCATAAAGCAGTAGGCTGTAAGAACAAGTATGACTGATAGATATTAAGTTAATACAAACAGGAACACTAATTTACTAAAGCAGCAGCTTTTCTTCCTGTAAAACTCAGGAAAAGATGGGTAAAGTAAGGATAAAGCCTAATTTGAAGCTTTCACATCATGCAGTGTGACTCTTTGTTGAAGCCATGCTGTTCAGACAGCAGCATGCCCGTCCTAGAGCCTGGGTGCCTAAGAATGAACTGTACTATCATGGCTTCTCTAGAAATCATCATGTTTAAACTGACCGCAACCAAAACCACAAGTCAATCACCTCCTAAATTAGCTCCCACATACAACATTATTGAATCTTTAGTTACAAAAACATGGAGCTTGGTGAAATCCACGATGAACGTGCCAAATTTCATTCACAGATTAGAGCAGAAGATAGAGATGAATAAATTATGAAGCTGTTGCTCAGATTTCTACTGCTCTTTGGAAACCAAGCACTGCCAGTGTAGGTCTAGCCACACCTAACACACAGCTTCCATTACTGAACCTATCTTCAGCCAACTTCCCCAAGCTAGGGCTGTGGCATGCATGACAGAAAGAATTAATTCAGAAAAAAAAAAAAAAAAAAAGTCTGTTGTTGATACCTCTCAGAGCTTTTCAGTCATGAGTTGAGTGATTGTGGAGTAATTGTAATGTGCTTTAGGAACACGGAGGTGAAGAGGGAAACAGAAATGTGAAGTATTATCATCAAGAAAACTCAAAGGCAGATTCCATTAAATTCCAAATCCCCTGTATCCTTCCTTGCTGTAAAATTTCATTATCATCAGCATGTTAAACACCTCACATGCCAACACAACTAAGTATGTGGAAATGAACAAAGTATTACCATGGAGAATTGTGAATTCCCTTACTCAGAAGTAAGGAAAACTCATTTTTAATTTCTTTCCCTCCCCGTCTCCCTCCGTGGAAGTTTAAGAGAAAAAGAGAACAAGTGTTCCCTTAAGTCTTAAACTTTTTTTTTTTTCCTCAGCTACATTTGAGTTAGTACTAGAATCATCATTCCTTTAGATTAAGAAAAATGAAACTACCAATATGATCATTTCTTCAGCACTTCTTGCAGGGTTGATAATGAATTCGAGTCCATCTAAAGACCATCACAATGCAAGTGTCACAATTGCTTTGATTTAAGCAAGCAATTAATAAATTCAATACAAAAAGATATATTACATTTTTATCCAGTTTACCCTTTAGCAACTGACAGGAAACAAGACATTGACATATAGGTCTGCTGGCTAGCTAGGAACTATGACATCACTGGTAGAAAATTGAGCTGGACAAGTGGGGGGACAAAAGTAAATTAATGATGATCCCAGCTTCTAATTCTAGTTGCAGGTGACATACTGTTTGACTTAGTAAAGAGGACTAGGATGCTTAATTTGTTGAATTAGTGAGAGTAGAGGATTGGTTGTTTCACATCACCTGCACAGATTCCAGAAAAAAAAAAAAAAAATCACTTTCTAGCTTTTTTTAGTAAATATTAAAAATAGTCATTGAAGTACTGGATACAGCAATAATTTACAGAAACTTGCATTTGACTGAGAATATAATCCGAAGCAGTTTCATTTGAGAATGTGCAAGTGTTTTTTAAAACCACACGAAGAAGTCAAAAATATTTATTTTATTCCTCTCAATTGGAGGAAAAGGAGACTACGGAGACTATTATGTTGAGAACAAATGACACATTCCTTAAAATTACCTTGTTAGTTGGAGTAATTTCTTGAAAATTTTAAATGAGAACGTTTTAAAATGTCAACTGAGTCCTCAATAGCAACGAACTCTTCTGAGCAGAGTACGGTAAAACCTATTTAGATACACTTATATACAATCATATACATCTTATCCTTCAGTCATTTTAATATTTAAATATTTAAGGAGCATATTCTAGTTCTCAGAATTAAATATGACAACTGAATACAATGTTTTTTATTTTTAGGGTTGTCTGCTAGGAAAGCCAAGAGGTACCTATGATTGTTTCACTGAATTCCAGCATAGCCCAAGAAGATTCTTGCAGTACATCCTAGATTTCTTTTTTAATCTTTCAGCTTCTCATTGTTAAAAAAAGAAAAAAAAAAAAAAAAAAAAAAGCATTTGATTTAAAGAAGCAGTGCCAAGAAGGCACAAGAGCAGCAGTACTTTCTTAGACCAGACACTTTTAGTCCAGTCCCAGATTTGGAAGCAAATAGAATAGAAGACACAGGCAGTACCAGTTCCCCTTCCCCCTCCCCACCAAGGTCCACTGAATAATTACCAAGGAATTTAAGTTCCAATATTTTTTTTCTGATTTTTTAAGTTTTGACATCTACAACATTTGTGGTTAATGAGCTCCAGAACTTTCAGTGTAACTATGTATGATTCATAGCTACAAAACACTGTTTTCCAGCATAGTCACCACCATCAACTATGCATTTTCACCAGCCATGAGCAAGAGCCTGCATGCTATGTATATATCCATTAAAAAAAAAGTGCACCAGTGAAGGTGACTCACTGTCACCACTGCTGAAACGCACCACCCACTGCCTCACTGTGCTCACATCCACTGTTTGATCTCCATAAGCATTCAGCAAAGCACTGATGAATGTCAACAGATATAATTTTCGCTGCATGGGAGAATTCAGTGGCAGACCTTCAGTCCCATCCACACTTCCACGTCAGATGCCATTTTGTCAGACTGCCCCTCTGCTGCCATCTGTCACATGGCAACAAAACATAATGAGATACTGGTGAGAAGGTTCAACCTCTGCTGCCATACCACCAACATTCACCTCTAACATCATTGGCCAACATAATAAAATAGGAAGCATTAGTTAGGAAGCCCTGGCTGCGCTGGTCTTTATTTCTAATTCCTTCAGACACAAATGGCAATAAAACATGGTGATGGTAAAAAAAAAAAAAA
>PPHD01022573.1:0-12794 GCA_002909625.1 Bambusicola thoracicus | reverse complement strand
AAACCGTTCCCCCTTGTCCTGCTGTTATCTACCCTTTCAAAGAGTTTACTCCCTTCCTGTAGTCACAGGGCATAAGAATCAATTGGAACTGAGCACCCCAAGCAGAGTTGCTTACAAGTTTTCTGCGTTCTCAAATACACAGTTACATGTGGCTATCTCATCTCTAATCTCATAGTATTGCTGAGTGAAACTTAACAAAGCAGCTTTTGATATATTACTGCAGTGATTCCTGGAGTCAGCCTTTTCATAGTTATGGTGGCAGACATTGGGAAGCACAGGCTTTCAAGGATACGTCAGAAGGGCTGGGATTCTTGGATCTCGGTTGTCTGCAAGTCTGCTTTGTTCACTGAAGTGGCAGAGTAGCAAGGTCATTATCCCCAGGGTTGGGCTGTCTTTCTGGTCTTTGTGATCAGCAAGCATCTTTTAGTTCGCATGCTGTATGAACTACCAAAATCTAGTAAAATTCCACTGATTCACATAAAATGTAAACAAGTGTATATATATATATGCACGTACCAACAAAGTAAACAGATTTTTGTGCTACAAAGACTAGTTGGTACAAAAGTTAGTGAGGGAAAGATCACATTTATAGCTCTGCTTTGCCACAAGAGCAGTGAAGGAAATCTGCAGTGTTTAAGCAGCTTTCCCTTACACTTGCATGTAAAAATACTTATTCTGGCTTCCAGGAGCAGAGTTGCGTGTGAGAGAAAAGTCCTGTTGTAATTAAGCCACTTCTATTCTGTTTCTCTCTTCCAGCACTGCCAGAAGGTAACTGACTCAGACTGTGAGATGCCGTCATATCTGGCAGAGAGGATGGCCCATGTGAGGAGGAGAAGACAGGACCGAAAGCCACTGTGAGTTCAGACTGAGGCTCAGAACTTGCTGATGCGGGTTTCCTGCTGTTCCCGCTGCAGGGCAGCCTGTTCTGTGGAAGCTGTTGGCTTGAGCTGTGCTGGACTCAGAGTCTGGCAGTTTGACTCCTTGCTGGGGGGGGGCCGTGCCAGGCTGCTGGCGTGAGTTGTGCTGACCGTGAGTCGTGCTGTTCTGTTACTGACAGAGAAGCGAGTTCTCTCAAGTCAAAAATCATCACCTGGGAGCCCTCAGAAGAATTTGTAAAGAACAATCATGTGATTAACACTCCTGTTCAGACTATGTACATCATGGGGGACTTGGGACCTTATGGGAAGTAAGTAAAATCCTGAAGCGATTCTAATTTCCCAGCAGCAAACCCATCTCTTTACTGAAATCTCCTGCTTCTCTCTTCCGTTGAGGGAATTCCAGCTGCTCTTTCTCTCTGCTTCTTATCTCATTGGGAGTTACTGAATGTGTCCCTCCAAAAGCTTTTTTAAACTAATGTAGGGAAGTATGGGTGTATTTGTGCCTTTCTGTACCTCCCTATGCCTTTACCAGATCTGCTGTTCCAGAGCAAGTAAGTATGTGCTCTACTGAGACTTCCTTTGTGTTTCTTGATGTCTTCCATTAGGCTTGGTCAGAGGGAATATGAATATGTTCTCTGTACAATCAAGGTGGATAGCAATGGGGTGATCACAGTGAAGCCTGACTTTACTGGCAGCAAAGGAGCCTACTGGTGAGTGGGGCAGGGCTGATGCTACTCATGGGGCTGAAATTGCTTTCTCCTGGTCACCCTTTGGGCAGTGGCTTAGCCCTTAAATTGAAGGATATTATTAAGATTTATACCTGAGGTTTCTGAGACAGGACTGTTTCGTTGTGGTGCGTGGTGTCACTGTGCATGTGATGTGCTGGGCTCTGGAGCCAGGCTCCAGGGGTACAGGTTGTGTGTGCACTGGACACAAGTGTCGTTTGAGTCAATGATGCTGGCAGGCACTTAGCAGTGAGGAGAGGGCCATTAACGCCCTTGCGTTACCACACAGCCTTTGCTGGGGGGATTGCTGCCTCAGGATGGCACAGCTGATGTTGCTGCTTGGGGCTCTCTCGTGTAATGCAGGAGGTTTTCTCTGTGTGGTTTGGGTTCTGCAGGATTGAGCTGGGTGGACAGAAGCGAGAGCTGTGGAAATACACCATTGAGAATGCATCTGTGCAAGTGCAGCAGGAGGAGGAGGAGCGCGAGCAGCGTGTGTTCAGAGATGTAAGAACTGGTCTCCACTGATTATAGTAACGAGTCCTGATTTGGCAGAGTGATCTCAGACTCTCACATAAGACATAGTTGTTAGTGCTGTAGACACCAAAAACTGGCAAAATGAATGTCACTGGCAGTGAGTTTCATCGTGCCCAGCAGTTTAAGAACTCCAGTAAATATTCCCCCATTGCTCCACTCCTTACTTTCAGTAGATGGCCAAACCCTTTCCTTCATCTTTCTGTTGCTGTGTACTCATCGAATGATTTCTTGTTAGCTATTGTTACTTGAGCTGTTTGGATCTCATTTTGTGCCTTGACCTGTCTGAACTGTCATTTTACCCGTGGCAGTTTATAAAGGTACTTAATGTGTTTTAGTGTTAAATTTGTAAGCTCCCCTGTTGTTTTTGTGGTCGGTAAGGAAATCCTGATTGACCTGCACCGATCTCCCATTGTGTCATATACGATTTGCTGACTGTAGCTTCTTTTTGTGCTAGGTTTGGCTTGGTGAGGTCTTCTCTGAAGCTAGATTCACGTTATGCAGTTAGCATCTTTTCTTTTGTTCGATTCTTGTGTGTCTATCTGCTGTAACAACAAAAAAACTGTCAGCTCAGCCCATCGACAGTTCAAACAGTTTTTAAGTTACGATTTTTGCAGTAATGTAAGTGATAACATATAATCAAAAACACTCTTTTTCTAATCTTGTTCTGTGTTTTCAGCTGTACAGTCGGCACAGGGAGTACCTCAGCAGCCTGGTCGGCTCAGAATTTGAGATGGTGAGTCCCAGCAGCGCTCAGCAGGGACGTGGTGCCCCCGCTGCCTTCCGAGGCTGTTCTGGTCAGTGTGGCTGCCGTTTGTACCACAGTGTCAGAGATCTCCTTTTTCTTGAGGGTGTGCTGGCAGCTTTTACTTTGTGGCCACCTGCTGAGAATTGGGCTTGAAAGGGACTGATAGCAAGGGATATTGGGTCCTGCAGAGGTCTAACATGCATCCGTCAGGCCTGCAGCATACTGAGCACTGCATCCATTGGCTGAAGGCCTTAGACTGTAGTAAGTTATTAAGGGAAGACGGTTTATGTATTTGGAGTAGAGATTGCTGTTAAATTCCTGAATGTCAAACACACCTATGTATCGATTTGTTCATATAAACAGCTCTCCCCATCCCTCAAACTCATGCACAGTTTCCCTGCTCACTCAGTTATCCAGACTTAGAAAAAAGTCTTGTTTGCCAAAGTGGGGAAGTTGCTGTACTCTTTCTTGTCATTCAGAACCGATTATCAGTTCATCTGTAGGATTTTCCATTGGAGAGGGATGTGTGTTTCATGCTCTTGGGTAACCCTGCAGGAGAAACAGGACCGTGATTTCACAATTCCCGCAATTGACTTCTTGCTACGTTTTACATCTATCTAGAAATCTGTCAAAGACTGATTTACAGAGCACTGAACTCCCACAGAATGGGAATTTAGTCTTTGTGGGCAGCCTCTGTCTGGGGGAACTGTCACTTCTGGAAGGGATGTCAGGATGACATGAGAAGTGATGATTCCTCCCTAACCAGTGAATTGAACCATTCCAGTACAAGTGTTTGTGAAGTATCCATGCAATACGATGCAAGGAGGGAACTCTGTGAGGTTCCACCAGTGGTCACTGAGCCCTTTCTCTCGTTTGTCTGCTTGTTCTTACAGACACTTCCTGGTACACTGCGGCTTTTTGTGAATGGAGAAGTAGGTGAGTCTCACTGTGAGCTGTAACTGTAGGGGCAAATCTGTCTGCTGGGACAGCTGAAGCTGTGAAGGGTCCAGAGATATCATGTCCTGGTCCAGAGTAGGTGTTTCTTTAGGAACCTTTGCTGTTTCCTTCTTTTCCCCTGCTCTTGCACACTAACCTGCTCTGTGGCAGTTGCAGGTTAGAGGTTACAAATGCTACAGCCATTCTATGCAGACATACAGATATGAATAAAGGGGAACAGATTGGGGAATTAATAGACTTTATTAAAAAGAGAGCAATTAAATATGTGACCTCCCTAGTCTTGCTAGTTTTATGAGGACAGGGCTAGACTTAAGAAAGAATCATCTCTGAGGGCCGTATCTGTTACTTTAAGGACCCTGGCCTTTCCCAGCTTCCAGCAGTAACTTTTTCCCCAAGGGTGCTTGGGGTGCTTCTCTCAGATGTCTTCAGTGAATACTGGGGGAGTTTATGTGGAAGTGAGTGGCTGAAATTCGTTCTCTCTTCTCAGTTTCAGCTCAAGGCTATGAGTATGACAACCTTTATGTTCATTTCTTCCTAGAGCTGCCTAAACGTGAGTATTTGTGGTTCTAGCCGTATCACAACAATTTAAGGAATAAAGCATGGTTTGGCTTATCCATCAGGTCAGCTCTGCTAAAAGTTGATAAAAGTTAGTGTAGGGGCTGGGATCTAATCAGAGGTCTTCAGAGCTGAAGTGCAGAACTGGATGGTTGGAAGGAAACTGACATGCTGGGGAGCATCAGCATCTTCCCTTTGTGTCCCTTCCAAATCTGGCTGGGTTTGATCCATGGGCTTCTCAGACAGTGATGGTGGTGTCTGGCAAACTACTGCAGGTTCATTCCTGGTGCTGCAGAGAAGAGCCATCCTATTTTCTTTGTCTCAGCAATGGCCTTATCTGTTTTCAGTTTTCACATTTTGTGCTGTTTTCAATTTTGGCTAGTAAAGTTCCCAGCACTAACATGCACATCTTGCTTTGTATTCAACCCCCGTGAAGCAATGGCCCTGGCTTCCCTCTGGTTATGCCCTGATGTTTGCCTGAGGAGATACTGCTTGCGCTAATGAGTACATTTAGATAAGGTTGTGCTCTTGTGGTAAGGTGGAGTTGGTGGTGTCATAATTCCAGGGTGATCTGGGGAGCAGTCATTGTCTGGAACAAGATGGAGCAGAATGCACATAGGGAAATTCAGTGTGGTGAACATCTGGATCTGACTTTTTCCTTCAAGCAGCTCTGGTATGAGAGTCCTTCTTCTTACCCAAAGCATTCACCACTGTGTTCACGTTCTCTTATCCCAGACTGGTCAAGCCCTGCGTTCCAGCAGCTGTCAGGAGTGACTCAAACCTGTGCCACCAAGACAGTGGGCTGGGTAAGGACACCCTAAAACCTGCAGAGCAGAGTTTGAACAGACATTCTCTGAGTTGAAATGTGTAACAAGCTACACATTTATCCTCATGACAGCTCCTTCCAAGAGCAGAGCATATTAGGAATCTGCCTCATTCTGGGTGTACTTGACATCTTTCAGTGTCACTGTGTTCAAATTAAAATTCAGAGCAGTTTTTGTAACCTCACTTTTTTCTTCCTGTTGTCTGATTGCCTTTGGATCTTTGATTTTTGTGTGCTTTAATGCTCAGAGTTAATGGAGCACTGTTCTGCCTTGCCTGGGAATGGAGTGCACACAGTCTCTGAATTGATTTCTCAGAATGATTCCCTCCTACTGTCTGGGTAGTTCAGTTGCTTTCTGCAGCTCTGCTCTTGGATACAGCCACATTGGAGTGCTATCAACTTTCTGGTGTCGTTTATGTGCATTAATTTGTGTACTGTAAAATTTGTTGTCATACAGTATTTTAGTAAGAATGTTGTTTGAGGTGTTCTGTACAGACTGTGGGGTTGTGTAATAGTTATGCAAATGGCTGAACTGTCTTCAAGTGTGTTACTTTTTCTCCTTTTCCATTATTTGTAACAGCCTGTTCTATTGACATGGCAGTGAGAGTGCATGCAGGTCCTTTGGACGTCATTACCTCTTTCTTTTATCCTTTTCTCCCTGCAGTCTGTGCCCCCTGCAGTACTCTCTTGACAAGGAATCTGACCTCTGTCCTGTTCCTTTCCTAGGATAATGTGGCTTACTTCTGCTACCCCTTCACTTTGGAGATGTTTTTCACCCAAGAGGACGAATCAGAAGGTGTGTCTCCTTGTTTCTCTGAGATGTGAAACTGACTTCTCTTGATTGCATCGTGCCACTCAGTGTGTTGACACTCCCTTGCTGAGGAGAAAGGACAGGTGCAAACAAGGCAATCAAAGAATCATAGAGTATCTCTAGTTGGAAGGGACCCATAAGGATCATCAGTTCCAACCTCTGACTCCACACAGGACCACCCAAAAATCATACCATAGTTCTAAGAGCATTGTCCAAATGCTTCCTGAGCTCTGGCAGGTTTGGTGCTGTGACCACTTCAGGGAAATGTTCGTTTGGTGAATGTACTCCCCATCACCGAGCAGCCTCTGCACACATGCTATTTTATGCCCTGCCTAGCACTGCATTGATGTTTGTATGTATTCATTTACATTGCTTTGCTTCCAGCTTATAGTCAGCTTCTCCATTTGCAGAATGACTTGGATCTTAGTTTGTCTGTCTCAAAATGCCTGGCGTGTTGGTCTGCATTGCCGTGTCTGTCGTACTGCACAGAAGGGTGGCTTTCTGCACTGGAAGAAACAGGCACATTTTTGTACATAGCTAAAACTCGGTGCTGAGTCTAATGTTTGTAGACACACTCAGTGACCTGTATAATTTTTGTATAGTCCATGTCACTTGGAAATTTCCTGCTCTATTTTCAGCAGGGCTCCTCTGTTTCCTTTTCCTACTTCTTCACTGTGTCGCTGCTGCTGCTCAGTCCTGCCCAGCCCTGCTGCTCTTTGGTTTGCAGTCACTCTGGGCAGCTTTGCAGCATGTCTTGCCACTGGAATCTAATATGTGCATTGAACTGACACTAACAAACTTTCTGCCTAGAATGAATATGAAAATAAATTCTTGGAGTCCCGTAGGACAATCCAAGTTAATATTTCCCAACAGTGATGAGAAAGGTCAGAGATAAAAAAGGCTCCTCTATTTTGCAGCAGTTGTTTGCAGAATATTGTCATACCTAACGAAAGACAACTGAGGGATCAGTTTGATGATTCTCAGAGACTCACCAAAACAGAGATTTTTTCCCCAGTTTTTTAGCATTTTAGCCATGTGTTTTCATCCTCAAGTCTGAGGGTTCATCTTTACATGAAAAAATAATCACGGATACATCTAGGTTTGTCATTTTGGGAGAAGTAGATGAAGGACTCCTTGCTAATGGATTTGAAGTGTTCAGGAATTTTTTTTCTCTGTGATAGTCTCCCTCTTCACCATTCAGAAGAGTGTGATCTGCTGCCTTTCCTTGCAGACTGTCTCCCTCAGTGGCCCGTTCTCTACTTTGAGGTTCTGTCCCTGGATTTCTGGCAGAGATACCGTGTTGAAGGATATGGTTCTTTGGTGCTGCCAGCATCTCCGGGTAAAAAAAACAAACATCTTTGGGGCAGTATGTTAAGTGTATAGGGAAATGGGAGTTGAGTGGTTCTCTTTGGAACAGCTGCACCTAGGTCTGGGAGGCTTTACCTTTGCTTTTTGAAATGAATAGTTTGCTGTCTGTGAAGCAGCAAAGAGTGATGTGATGTGTTCTGCACCTTCTGCCATGTTGAGAAGCATTGTGTTTTACTGTAATTGCTCTTCCAGTGGTTCCGTTGGAGAACTGTATGTGATAAAGCTCTGCATGTCCATCTTTAAAATAGCAGTAGTCCCTTTCTGTCCCATGTGGCTCACACCTAGTCTGATCTACATCATGATCTACATGATCATGATCTACATCTACATCATCACGTAGTAAAGGGGATAGTTTCACTGCTGGCTGTGTGGCTGGGGCATGCTCATTGGAAAACCCTGGGAATCAGTAGGTATTCATCAGTAGGTATCCATCCACCATGATGTCCTCTATGACTTCAGACTGTTGGTCGGTACTGCTAAATTGTGCTGTTGTCTTGGCTCAGGTCTCCACACGCTCACCATCCCTACCTGGCGCCCTGTAGAGCTGGGTACAGTTGCTGAGATGAGGAGATTTTTCATCGGTGGGTCTCCTGAGCTGGAGGACATGACCTATGCCAGGATACCAACAACCTTCAAGGTAGGCTTAGCTGTGGGATGTTGCTCTTGCCAGGAAATGGTGGATTATGCTCTTAGAATCATAGATTATCCCAAGTTTGAAGGGGCCCAAAGGATTATCAAGTCCAGCTCCTGGCTCTACACAGGATTACCCACAGCTAAAGTGCATGTCCTGTGTCCAAACGCTTTTCCAACTCCAGCAGCTTTCATGCCACAGTGGCTCCCCTGGGAGCGTGTTCCACGCCCAACCAGACTTCTAGAGAAGACCTCTCACCGTCTTTGTTGTCCTCTGTGGGAATCTCTTTAATAGGTTGATGTCTTTCTCCTATTGTGGCACCCAAACGGAACACAGTGCTTGAGCACTTCCCCCAGCACTGCACTGTCATCTTCCTAGTGGTTAGGTCCTGCCCTCGGGACAGCCTGAAACTCTGCTTGTCTCTCTGACGTCAGTTTCTGTTTGAAGCAGGGCAAGGAGTGGTTCTGTGCCTGCAGGAGTGCTTGTCCTGGTGGGGCACACTCATTTCTGCTGGGGTCAGCTTGCTGTAATAGGTTACAGGCTGTAGGTACTCTAACTTGTGCTGTTTCTGCAGGGAAAGCATCTGAGCCGCTTTGGTTTTCGCACAGAGACAACAGGGAATGTCACGTTCCGGCTTTACTGCCTGCAGCAGTCTAAGTGAGTGCAGCAAAGTGAGCACAAGCTGTCTTGTGCTGTGTTCTTTCAGCCCTGACCTCGAGCTGTACTTCTGTGCAGAGCCTTTCTGGAAACCAGTGCCTTGAGGCATCGCATGCAGAGTGTTCTGGACCGGCTTGGAGGCTTCAGCCAGCAGAGCTCTGTCTACAGTGTTTTGGGTAGGGCCTTCAGTCTTCCTCTTTGTGGAGGGCCTTTGGCTAACTTTTACCTCCTTTTTACAGGGTGGTCAGGATATTTCAGGAGAATCCATTGCTGGGTGTGGAATTATCCCCCACTGTGAACTCTCTCTGAGTTAAAGCTGAAGTTAAATGTTCTGACCTGACATTGCTGGAAATTTGAGGAGGTATCAGCGCTGAGCAGTATCCGCTCACTCCATGAGGGCAAAGCCTAGGCTGGGCTGCCCAGTCTTGCACCAAACACAGCTTGTGGCTGCGGTGCACAGGGTCGGTCTCTGATCCATTGGTGCTTAGAAGTGAAGAGAGCAGCAGCAGCCAGGTGGTACTTAGCTAGACTCCTGTTCTGAGAGGTGATGTGCACTGGACAGAGTTGTCCTTCCAGTCCCCTGTGGCTGTCTGATGCATTCTGACTTACTGTCATCTGCTGTGTTGCAGAGGCTTTCCAGCGGGCTCGGCGCCGGATGCAGGAGGCACGTGAGAGCCTTCCCCAGGACCTCATCAGCACCTCTGCCTCCAGTGTGCAGCAGCTACAGGAACCCCGACTGACAGACTGACAGCCTCACTGCCCCTGGCCTGGGGGCAGCCCACGTCTCTCTGATAGAAGCTCCCAGTGCCCGTGCCCTGAAGCTCTTTGAAGCCCCTCCTTTGCAGTTCTGTCTGGACAAGGGCAGTAGTCTATAGCACATCCATACTGAGAATCGTCGTGTTTCCACAGGTACGCTGCTGTTTTGAGGCATTTTGTTACCAGGACCTAATGATAGAGCCAGTTGTTTACGTTTCTGCTGAGCAGACTAAAATACTGACATGAGACCCGTGAACTTTTGGAGTACTGAATTGTAAGTGATTAGAAAAATTTCAAGTCTACTTGACTTGATAGATTTACTTTTCTTCTTAAAGAAGAGAGAGGTGTTGAAGGTCAGGACATGAATGTCGTTTGAGATTTAATTAAATGAGTAGTTAACTTACTGATTGTTGTTGTCAGCATTTGTAGCTCTAGGTCAGTTTTCAGTAAAATGAATCTGACCACCTGTGATTTAAAAGCAGTTCCTTCCTAGAGAAAGAAGGGGTCTTCATCGCGTGGAAACCAAAGCAAGGAAATTGTGTGTGACAGAGTCCAGACTGGAGAAAGGGTTATGTTCTGTACTTCTTTGTGTCTGTGCAATTTCTGGCTCTTCTGTCAGTGAGGATGAGCAGAAGGACTTTGGGAATACAACTGAAAACACATATTCTCTTTAGTTCATAGAAGAGCTGGGCTGGATGATTTGCAGATGAGAACAGATTGTAACATTTGCACAGCAGCTGAACTTTGAACTGTTAAGCTCTTCATCTGAGCTGTGGCTCATGCTCCAGCTCTGCAATACGCTGCACTGCTTCCTGGGGAAGCATATGTTTACCAGTTTTTACCCGCTTTCTTCTTCTTTTCTCAACCCCTATTTTAGTTCCTGTCTCACGTTCCCAGGAGTGAGGCTACCTGCAGACCAGCAGTGATAGGAAGAAAAATCTCAGGCTGAGATCACGCAGGGCTGAGTGCATCTGAACAACCGGAATTCGCAGGCAGGACATGAATAGGATCTGGTCTCCTCCTCTTGCTCCCCATGTTCCTCCCTAGCAGGGGATGGCTGTTGAGGAGATGCAGCACAGATGGGCTCAGGACTGAGGGGTGAACTTGACCATGGATGCTGCCGCTCTTACAAAAGAGGACTTCTGCTTGCCTACCTCACCCCTTCTACCCCTCCTTTTTGGCAGAAGAGCTGCCAGCCTGGATGAGATAGCATGGCCTGTTAGCACAGCAGTGTCCTTGGCCCAGCGCTGGATGATGTCTCGTGAATGAGTCAGCTCTCCAGTCATGCTGGGTGATGTGATGTGGCAGATAAGGCATGATGGCTATGAATGCTGAGCTCTGGAATAGCAGAACTGAGGCTTGTGTGGTCCCTGGGGATATGGTCACAATTCACAGGGGCTGACCCACACTGCCCAGGATGAGGAGTGTTCAGGGGACACAGAGCTGCTCAGTTTGCTCAGCCTTCTGTCTGGGTTTCATGGTTCATGTCAGGGGGAAGGCCTTTGGAGGTGACATCTTGGTGGAGGTCTGTTATAGGCCTAATCAGGATGAAGAGAAGGGCGAGGCATTCTATGAGCAGCTTGCAGAAGTCGTGCAATCACCAGCACTCGTTCTCCTGGGAGACTTCAACTTCCCTGATATATGTTGGAAATATAATACAGTGCAGAGGAAGCAGTCCAGGAGGTCTCTAGAGTGTGTGGAAGATAGCTTCCTTACACAGCTGTATGAGAGCCTACCAGGGGTGGTGCCCTGCTAGACCTGCTCTTCACTAATAGAGAAGCACTGGTGGGAGATGTGAAGGTTGGGGACTGTCTTGGGCAGAGCGACCATGAAATTGTAGAATTTTCTATTCTTGGAGATGCCGGAAGGGTGACTGGCAAAACTGCTGTCTTGAAGTTCCAGAGGGCAGACTTTGACCTGTTCAGGATGCTTGTTGCAGGGGTCCCCTGGGAGTCGCTCCTTAAGGGTAAAGGGGTCCAGGAAGCCTGGATGCTCTTCAAGATGGGTATCTTAAAGGCACAAGAACAGACTGTCCCTGAGTGCCATAAGGTGAGCAGTAGGGGAAGAAAACAGGTGTGGATGAACCAGGAACTACTGTTGAAACTCCAGAAGAAAAAGAGAGTCTATGTCCTCTGGAAGAAGGGACAGGCGACTTGGGGAGATTACAGGGAAGTTGCTACGGTGTGCAGGGAGAAAGTTAGGAAGGCAAAAGCCCAACTTGAACTCAGATTGGCCACTGCAGCAAAAGATTTCTTATTCTCTTTTACAAATATATCAACAGGAGAACCAAGGAGAATTTCCATCCTTTACTTGATGCAGCGGGGAACGTGACCACTGAGGATAAGGAGAAGGCTGAGGTCCTCAACACCTTCTTTACATCTGCCTTTAATAGGCAGATCAGTTATCCTCAGGGCACTTTACGCCCTGATCTGGAAGTCTGGGATGCTACGCAGAATACACCCCAGTGATTCAGGTGGAGACAGTTAGAGAGCTCCTCCTCCATCTGGGCTGTCACAGGTCCATGGGATTGGACGGGCTGCACCCTCAGGTGCTGAGAGAGCTGGTGGGGGTGATTGCTGAGCCGCTTTCTGCCATCCACCAGCACTCCTGGTTATCTGGAGAGATCCCAGAGGACTGGAGGCTTGCCAATGTGACTCCCATCTACAGGAAGGGCCATAAGGAGGATCTGGGGAACTACAGGCCTGTCAGCCTGACCTCGGTATCAGGGAAAGTCATGGAGCAAATCATCTTGGGTGAGATCACATGGCACGTGTGTGACATCCAGGGGATCAGGCCCAGCCAGGGTGGGTTCATGAAAGGCAGGTTGTGCTTGACCAACCTCATCTCCTTCTATGACTGGGTGACCAGACTGATACACAAGGGAAAGGCTGCTGATGTAGTCTACCTGGACTTCAGCAAAGCCTTTGACACAATCTCTCACAGTATTCTCCTGGGGAAACTGGCTGCCTGTGGCCTGGACAGGTCTGCCCTTCTTTGGGTAAGGAACTGGCTGGAGGGCTGTGCCCAGCAGTCAGTAGAGTTAAATCCAGCTGGCGACCTGTTACAAGTGGTGTCCCCCAGGAGTCGGTACTGGGGCCCGTCTTGTTTGATATCTTTGTTGACGACCTGGATGAGGGGATTGAGTGCACCCTCAGTAAGTTTGCAGATGACACCAAACTGGGAGGTGGTGTGGATCTGCCTGAGTGTAGGGAGGCCCTTCAAAGGGATCTAGATAAGCCAGATCGCTGGGCTGAGGTGAATGGGATGAGGTTCAGCAAGGCTAATTACACTTCGTCTGCAATAACCCCATGCAGCGCTATAGGCTTGGGGCAGAGTGGTTGGATGACTGTGAAG
>PPHD01022572.1:0-12795 GCA_002909625.1 Bambusicola thoracicus | reverse complement strand
GCTAGCCTGTAGAAGTTGTGTGATTCTCTTTGCAGTGGTGCTCAGGGCCAGGCTCAGAGACACCGTGCACAACCTAGAGCCCAGAAGCTGCCCCTGCCCATCAGGCAGCACTGCTGTGCTGTGCATTGATGGAACAGGGACCACAGAGGCTGTGAGGTTTCCTCCTTGAGAATCTCCAAAGGCTGCATGGATGTGGGCCTGGACACCCTGCTTGGGTTGACCTTGCTGGGACGGGGCTGTGCCAGCGGAACCAGTTAGTGAAAACAGAAAGTGAATCTGTTCTGTTTTACTTGGCCTTGCAGTCTGTATCACAGGGGCTTGGCACTTGGTGCTGCAGAGCTAGCAAAGATGGGAGCCAGAGCCAGCACAGCCCAACTGCCCCAGTGCCAGCTGCACACACGGGCATCACACACGTGCGTTCACTACAAAGACACAGCTACCAAAGCACTCTGAGAGCAAAACACAGCAAGAACTTCCATTTGGCACTTCTGACTTATTTTGGAAATAGCCACAAAAAGTGATATTGATTAGCCAGAAGAAAAGTTCCTCATGTGGTTCTTCCATGAGGAAACACTTCAATTTATGAGATGGACTTCACAAAGATGTTCATGTGCTCATTACTAGAAGTAGTTATTTAGATGCATAGAAGGTCTAGCTATTCTTTCTTTAGACTTTTCTGTTAAAATAACCAGTTCTAAGTGTTGTGAATAAGTAATTAGAAGCAATACTATCTAGTGTCTTTAATTCCAAAGTACAATTGAGTAAGGCCTGTTTGCTTACAAGAACAGAAAGAACCTCATGTTGTTTCTCTACCATCAGCTTTTTACAGTAGATTATTAACTAGCACATATTAATTAAATTTGAAGTCTTCTATACACATCAATTGAATTGGACATTATGTGATTCAGAGTATCCGGTTAGCAGACAGACGTCTTTGAATTTATATGCATTTATTGTATTTCAAATAAAAATTGATTTTTTTCAAAGAAAAATCTGATTTAGTAAACATTATTCCGTTCATATTTGCTGTAGAGATATGGCTTATGATTTGCTTTCACAAAACAATTATGTAGATGGTCAATGTCAAATAATTAATCTTTGCAGTGGAAGCGATGAGGGTTTGAACATTGGAATTCTTGATATCTTTGGCTTTGAGAATTTCAAGAAGAATTCTTTTGAACAACTCTGTATCAACATTGCCAATGAACAGATTCAGTTCTACTTCAATCAACATGTCTTTGCCTGGGAACAGGTATGTGTGTTGAATTTTGTGATTAAGCTTTAGTATTGCTGAACATTTAAAAGCTTGTCTCGAGAAATGACATTGTTTCTTCTCCATAGGAGATTGTAAATTGCAGATCCTAACGAATGTTTTCTGAGTATGTATTATGTGAAGCACTGTTGGATTGCTATTTACAAGTAAAATGCCTACATAAAATACATTAAACTTGAGATGTACAGTATCTAAGCAACATAACACAGTGATAATCATTCTGGTGCAAATGCAGTGTTGTTTTCCTGAGGAATAATGAAATGTATGGTTCTACACTAAAAAAAAAAACAATAATAAATGAGTGGTAAAATAATTATCGAAGTGCAGTGTTCCTAATAACTTACTAATAAGCTTAATGAGCACTGAAATTCCATAAATAAATAAATTGAAATCTTGATCTTAATTTGTTCTTGTTCAGGAATTACCTCATCTAAGTTAAATAATGATGGATTTAATCAAAATAATTTTAATGTGAAACAGAGAATAGAAATGGGATTATAAAAGTTTATGAAATTGAAGAGGACTAAAAAACTTCAGAGAAAGATCATCTCAACTTTATAAAGTTTCGTGTGACACATCTTTAAATCATTATTCAGTATTGTTATTTGAAGAAATTACATCGTCTGGGGAAAAAACAATAATTTCACTGGAAATAGATACAGTCAGTATTGTCACTATTTTCTTTTCTCTACCTGAATTTGAAAACTGATAACAGCTTTGTTTTCCCTGGAGGTGCAATCTGCTAAAAATATAGCATCAGAAGTGATGGGAATAGTATGTTAGGATGTGGTCAAAGATCCTAAGCTTTGTTATTCAGGAAGTTCCCCAGGCACACTAAGTTGCCCTTGTATAAATTACAAAGAGCAATCACCCCCAGCCTTTTAGGAACTATCAATCTCATTGAAATTCCCTGAAAAGAAAGAATGAATAATGTCTTAATGTCTTACATAACATTTATGGAGTGACATAAATGGCCCAAAAACTGACGTGGACACAAAACAATAGACAAACAAAAACACAGTGGATTATAGCACTCCCATCAACTGATCTAAGAAAAATTGTCCTTACTGCTAATTTATCTTTTTTTTTGTTAGTCTTGTTGCATTGATACAGTAAATAAGAGAAGCCTGGGTAGGGAGTAAGGAGGAATTGCCTCAAGTTTTCCTAAGGAAGATTTTTTTTTGTCTTGTGGGTGGCCACAGACTTATAATAACTCCCAAATGTTTCTCCTTTAGTTTTTTGCACCAAGCAATGCTGAAAATTTTCTACAGGAATGAAATTTGTGAAGACAATTGTGCAGTACTGAGAAATCCTTTTTACTGAATGTTTTCTGTAGTGTTTAGTGTCACTGTAGTACCCCTAATGTGATTTTACTAGTTTGTAGTATTCCTTTCCATCTTACTGGTATATATGAGAGCTGCTCCAAAAGTAATGCCTCCTTTTCCATTTTGCTGCCCATCCTGTCCCTCAGGGTGTTTCTCTCATGTTTAAGGTAACATGCTGACGTGAGATAATTGTTTGCTAGGTCCATGTTCTGCAGGTAACTTTGTCCAGTAAGGCAGCTTTCCCATTTCTTTCTCACTTGTGATTCTTCCATAAAAAGTAAACAGTGTAATATGAAATAACTTCAATATTTCGGAAAGTGGTAAATTTATTGCCACCTAGAAGGATACTACTTTTTGCATTTTATAAGTATGCAGTGTTTATTTTACAGTTGTGTAACAAATTGATCTTCTACTCTAAGGTGGAAATGTTCATCTTGAATAACTCCCTCATGTTGCTGTTTAAACCAAAGCATCATCATGCCACATTCTCAGAAAAAAAATGATGTTACATTTTTATTAAGAACGAAGATAATTTTCTAACGCATTTAATAATTCTTTTGTTGTTAAATGAAACCAGACTACACAAGGTAATAATACCTAGTTTTGATCACAGAAGAGACGCCATAAAATACTGAGATGAAATTGGAACCCAAGTATAAGTGCAACTCAGTCATTCCTTTTGACATCCCATCTATAGGAATACTGCCTAGTGGATTATGCTTTAGAATTTCAATGAGCAGCTGATATTTCAAGGGGCCTTCTAGTTATAAAATACTATGGGAGATTACAACATCCTGTAGCTGATTCAGCTTATTAATTCAAATAAGATCTATTTAATTACAATTTCATGATGTACATCGTAAAAGCTTTTCTCCTTGCTGTTTGTATCGTAATAATATGGTTGAAGACCAGCAATTGCATAAGAAAATGTAATACAGTATCTCTTAATTCCAAGCCATCTGTCACACCAGTGCCTAGAAGGCTTGGTTATCAGCCATCCTCCAGGAGCTCATGGGAAGTGATGAAGTGAACTTGCTTCACATCCTACTCTGCAGACAGTAGCATTACAGAAGCTGTCAGCACTAACATCCCATTCAGTTCTTAGTCTACAAGTGCTAAGTACTGAGGGGTCAAATACACTGAATGCTTTGAAGGTCAGGCACTTTGTGTTGGCAGTGCAGGGAGGGGGAGCAGATGTTGCCATTATGGTGGAGTGAAACAACTATTACAGAGTTCCTTTTCTATCAGCTTTCTTAACCAGCCTCTCTCACAAACATTTCAAGTAGGGAAAAGTTAATCATTAGATGTGTTGCCTCTGAGATCTTCTTTGAGGATGTCTGAGCATCACCAAAACACTTTTCTGATATTTTCATCCAAGGTAATATCTTCCACAGTATCTTCCCTTTTCCCCCTTGGTAAAAGTAGTCTTGGTAACCCTGAGCAGTAACAGCTGGTTTCATGAGCATAACAGCTGTGTGTCTGTACAGCCATAGCCCTTGGTTAAGTCGCCCCTACCCTGGTGTAATCTCTGGGAGATAACTCAGAGTCATTCCCTTCCTGCCACTAGCTCCTACCTGTATATAATTAACTTCATGCCTGTATCAGTGATACATTTATTACTGTCCTGTCTTCTTGTGCTACTCAGGTCATTGATTAAAATGAAAAGCAAAGCTCCACCTGTCCACTGCTCCAGGACAGATGAGATTGAAGTTAGTATTACGTACCTGATAGACAGAGGACTCTTTAGAAGAGATTCTTATTCCTTACACCTTCACATGCGTGTATAGAGCCCACCATAACCTATCCTTGGAGTTAAGAGCGTCCTGAGAAATTAGATCAAATTGGATAGTAAAAAAGTTTAGTTGTGTATTGTCTTCTCTTTCAAATGGATCAGCAGATATATTTATTTTGGTCAGTATTTCCAAGACCGTGTTAGTGATTTTTTTGTTTTGTTTTGTTTTGGTCATTTTGCAGTTTCTCTCTTGCTTAGAGGTATGAAGTCTAATGATGTGTGCTTTTCTGTTGTATATGGCAGTTAATTGTTATTTAAAATCCTCACTGTGTTGCTTTCTTCACTCACCCCAACTGTCATTCAAACTCAAGTGAACGACACATAAGGAAAGGTTTGGGGGTTAGAGGTCTTTGAACTCATTAATATTAGCCATCGTTCATGTTTATGACACTCAATTTACAGTGAATTCAGGGTAGCCCAGCTGTGACATTACATCATAAATTAATATAACGCTTCTATAAAGTCCTATTATTTGGAAGAGAAATTATGTTTAGAGTTGTTCAAAAGGCTTAATTATGTGTTTCATAGTGTATGGAGCAGATTGCATGGGTCTGAAGGCAACCCTGGTATATATGGGAGCACTGTGCTCCCTTATATACTGCATTATGTAATGCAGACAAAAATAATGGAGGGGTGGCAGTCCCTAGGGCATCTTTCTCTTGTTAAATCTATGCCTGTCCTCTGCCATGCTGAAGGATTAAAGAAGGTCATTCTTGTATTGGCCAACTATAATTTACATAATTTTTGAGAAAAAATCATTGCAGTACCCTGTGGATACAGCTTTTGTTACTAGGTTATTCTCACTTTTATGGAAAGTTAAGGATATCCATTGTCTTCAGCAAAGGAAAAAGAATCGGCTCCTTTACTGTTTTTTAATAATTCTTAATACTTTCCTTGTCATTTCTTAGAAGGAACCAAAAAAAAGTAGAGGCCAACCTGAGACAATTTATTTATGTAATGTTTAGATTGTGTGTGCGCCATTCTTCCCAGTGTGGGAGCTTTTCCTGATGTTTGAAGATGGGAATCAAAAAGCTGGGGCATCTCGGATCTCCAGTCATTTTTGCAGAAATGCCATAGGAATCACTTAAATATCCAACGGCAAATTAAAATCTGTAGCTTGGCAGTGTGATGCATCCCTTCATGTCTTTAGCATCTCAGCATACTTTTTTCCATGTAGTTTCAGTTTCCTACAATTAACAGTTCATCAATTATTTTCTGAAGTGGTTCTGTATAGACATATATAATGTGCCTTCTGTTGTTTGTTACAGAATGAGTACCTATACGAAGGTGTTGATGCAAGAGTTATAGAATATGAGGACAACAGGCCGCTCTTAGATATGTTCTTGCAGAAACCAATGGGCTTATTATCCCTGCTTGATGAAGAAAGTAGATTCCCACAAGCAACAGATCAGACACTTGTAGGTAAGTGTATGGTTTGTATTGTAATTTTTCAGGATATCTCCCTGTTACGTTTTTGTTTGCTTTGTCTAGTTCAGGGTATATGTGCTAGCTGTTGTTTTCAGTGAGTCCACATTTCAGTGTCAAAGTATATTTCAGTGAGGCATGCATGCAGTGTTGGATACATCTTTGAAGTTGATAGAAGAAATGTCAGGAGTACAAATGAACCTAAATTGCTAATCCAGGTTTTGAATTCTTCCACCTTCAGGATTTTTTTAGTTACAGCGCTTAAAAGATAAAGGTCAAATTGATTTAAACCTCCAGGTTCATATGCCAAGATCACTGTTTTCAAAGCTGAGTTATGTTCAGAATTCCCAATGTTCTGTGCAGAGTGTCAGATGAAGGTTTTAACCAACACCTGAATGCAGAACCAAGTAACAATATCCATAATAAGCGTTTATATAAGTTCATTGTTTTTCTCATCTTTTTATACAGTCTCCAGTACAGAGCCCCATAAACCAACTGGTAAATGTTTCCTCGCAGTTTCCCAGTGTAGTAGGATGACCACATTGTTTCGTATACAGAGGTCAAAAGCTTAGAAATACAAATGACTTTCTGAGATGACACATTTAAAAAAAAAATGATACGAAGAAAATAACTGATTCAAGAGCTCTCATATTCTCTACAGAGTGTCTTTTATTACAAGACCATTATACTTTCTCCTTAAAAACATCAGTAGTTTTGTTCCACTGTGTTGTCTGAGAAGTCAAGAAATATCTTTAGATGGATGCAGATTAAGACAATTAAGTGACTCCAATAATAGATAAACTATGTGTTTCCTTCTAGAAAAATTTGAGGATAATTTGAAGTCAAAGTATTTTTGGAGACCCAAAAGAGTAGATTTAACGTTTGGGATTTATCATTATGCAGGAAAGGTAAGAGATCTATTGATATTTGTTGGGGATTGTGGAACATTAGGGCTGGAAGGAAATGACAGAGGTCAGCTGGTTTGGTTCTTAATCTTTGTTTTTATTCAGGCCTGACATGGAAAGATTATACCTTAAAAGTAAAAAAAAAAAAAATATGTATTTTTCTTCACAAAAAAAAGTAAAATAAAATCAATAACGAAAGTGTGTTTTTCAATGTCACCCGCTAAATGAAGTGACAGTATTACAGCTGAACCAAAAAGTCACAATTCTGTAATGCAACTTGGTGCTCCTCTAAGTCTTCTGCTACGCTTGTTCCTGCTGCTTCAAAATGGGCTCCATAGAATCACAGAATCACTCAGGTTGTAAAAGACCTTAAAGATCATCGAGTCCAACCACAACCTAACCATACCAGCCTAACAACCCTCTGCTAAGTCATGCCTCTGACTTGCTGAACATGTCTTTGTAAACTCAGGAGGAGTTGCTGATGGGCTAAGGCAAGATGCTACTGGTTAGCTGAACCTTGTGGAAGCAGGAGCTCTCACCTCCTTTTGAGCTCTTTTCAATGGTACAGAGTAAGCATGTACTGCCTGTGCAGTACAGGAGCAGCTGATCTGGAAGGAGCATCACACTTCCCATCAGCTGATGGAAGACAGCTTGCCCCTTGTATAATACAGGCAGCTACAAAAGGCCTGTGGTGACACCTCTGAAATTAATCTGCTGAATTATGTACATTTAATGAGCATTGCTTATCTCGCTGCTGAGGAGCTGGGAGTCGGCTCTGCCTGTACCATTCCTGATCCCTCCACTGCAGCTGGGGATTTCACCAGCCCTTTCCATCACTGAACAACATTTTCTATTAGGAGGTTTCTCCTACCATTCTTAAATTTCAATTGCTGTGATTTAATTTCATTGGTTTTAGTCCTGTTCACTGTAAACCTGGAATGTAGTTTATTTCCTTTTTCTTTCAAAGCTCCTTTTGTAATTTAGGATTGTTAATGGGTTGTTCTGTTGTATTTTGTTTTGAAATTAAACATGCCAGCTTTTGACACCCTTTGGCCTGGTTTTCTTGTGGGTCAAAATTCTGGAGGTACATATTCAGTTAGATATACCATGCCTGGATTTGTTTGTAGAGATCTCATGTGCAGCTTGTTACTTCCTTTGTAGTTAACGCAGAGTTCTCTGGGAAGAGGATAAGTCCTAGGGCACAGTATGAATGGGACAGAAAGACTGCACAATATAGGTAACCCTGTGGAAAAGGGCTGAAAGCAAGTTTACTGCTTGTTGTGTATTTACACCTGTACTGATTGTAAAGGATGGCTACAATTCAGTTGCCCTACTGCTAAATCCACTGTACTAAAACTAGTATACCCTGCATGAGGGCATAAAAATGTCTCAAGTTACTCTGGAGTAATAGATTTGCTTTTAGTAATCTGCATAATAATGGTTCTCAATATTGAAAAGTTAAAACTGTCTGTCGTCAAAAGAAGGACTGCAAGCAAGAGCAAACCTCTTGGCTGAAAAGCTATTCGTGTCTCTTGATATATTACAAGCCACATGCCAGAGTGGTTAAATTTACAATTACTTTTCAAAAGCCCAGAAGATGCATAAATGCACTTTTTAAACAGGTTCTGTATAATGCAAGTGGATTCCTGGCCAAAAATAGAGATACTCTGCCAGCTGATATTGTGCTGCTTCTGCGATCATCCGAGAACAATCTGATACGACAGTTGGTAACACATCCTCTTACAAAAACAGGTATTGCTATTGCGGTAATCTTCCTACTGTCCTTCTCTAGCCTTCATGCTGACCACAGCTGGATTTCATATGACCATTTATTGATGACATTATACACTTTGTGGCTTAACTTTCCAACCCTAGAATCTATACAGAATGGAGCCCCTGCCATCTCAAGCTTCAGGGGAGGGACTGGTCTGGTCAAGTGCGAAGGAAGTGGTAGAGGCTTCTTTCAGGGTCCCCTCTTCAGGTTAGGGGCTCGGGACAGGGAGTGGAGTACATCTCTTGAGTTGAGGACTGAACAAAATGGATCAGGTAAGTCACTGGCCTTTTTTGGATAGGGCATATGTAAGTTGTCTGTTTTGTCTCAGTGCAACTTTTTCTGGAAAGTAGTAGAGAACCCAGGTGGGTTTCTAACCTCTGCTGCAAAGAAAGAGGAGATACTCTGTTTCCCCAGACTTAGTCCATTATAGTAGTTAACTGTTGAGGTCCTAAGAGTGAACTCTTCATCTGAGAGTTTACAAGAGGTTGAAGGAATGTAACTGGCTCTACAGAAAATACTTCTAAGTAAAGTTGCACCTTAGTTGAACCATGTCCTTTGTACAGTGTCTTCTTTGTCATTTTTGGTGATAGGTAAGTCTTCTCATCCCTACAATCAGAAAATCTAGGTGGCAAGCCTCATTTGTGTCTTGTCTTTAGGTTTTACCATGAAGTTAGTGGGTAGCTGCTATTATGTCTACTATAGACAGGCAGGGGTTACTTGTTATTGTGTTGTATTTCTCTCTGTGCAAAAGTACTTTCTTGTACCACTACATAGGAGAACGGGAAAGCTAAATTGAAAAAGCCTAATGGAAATTTCTCCAAAATGTTATCATAACTTACAGAAGCTAAGGTTTTGGCAAAGCTCCTGTTACTCATGAAGGAAGCTTTGCTGGTGGAATGCAAAATTTAGTCTTGAAAGTCTATTTTAGGTCAGTATTGCTGGGAAAGCACAGAGCACAGTGTCCTTCTCTGAACGTTTACACTTATTTACATCTGCTAAGATGCTTAGCTATAATTTCTGTAGAGCCAAGGTCAGGGCCCAATGGTACCAAGAACTTTTGTCATGTTTTGCAATAATGACTCTGAAGATTATTTTAGGTTTTTTTGTTAATCAACATCAAATGTACCTTTTGAAACTGACCTAAACAATCCACTTCTAAAGAACTAAAAGTTAGTTTTCCAGTCTAAGTCATTCATACAGAGTCAGTGGAAACACTGAGGTATATCCAGAGTCCAATCGATCCTATCCATCTCGAGTGTTTCTCTTAGGATGAGATAAATCTCTTCTGAAGGTCCCTCTCTTCACTGAATGCAGTGGAGATCCGGTAGACACCTCGCTTCCAGATAGCTAACGTTAGATGTGAGTAATCTTCTCTCTTTCCTTTCTACCCAGTGATATTTAGCTAAGCACAGGGGATTTTTGCACTTGATACTATCACATAATCCATGATGCATTAGCTGGGCATACCATTTAGTTGCAGCTTTTTATCCAACTTTTATGTAACACTTATCCTTCTCTTACTCATAGTAGCTGAGCACAGAGAGATTACAGGTTCTCACAGTGTGTAGCAAGATTTCAGAGGTGTTATATTAATAGCAGAAGCAACAGCAGCATGCAGCACTGGGTGGGATTTATCAACATAAATAAACATGGCGTAAAGTCCAGTAGTATTTTCATTATTTCTTTAGAAGGTCAGTGTCTATATAAACCAATCCTATGAGCTTTATCCTTCAAGTCATTATAATAAGGGTAGTTTTTGGCTAAGAATTCCAAGGTTTCAGTCTTAAGACTACGTCTATGATAGTAAATGAAACAGGGCCAGTGAACAGTAGCCAAAACACTGCCACAGGATTGTCCATTATGATTAATTTCTAGCATGTCACCCTGGGACAGTTTTGGTCAATGTCAGCTAGCGTTCTCCCAGAAACACACAGGCACACTTCACGAGAAAGTACAAATTAGCAATGGTTTCCAGCAAGCTCTGAAGGGGGATGCAACTGTAGTTTTACCAGTGGAGTGGAGAAGTATAGAGTTAAGCTGTATAGACTTGAGTCATGCCATGTCATCTGACCTCAGAGCTAGAGAAGGGTGCTAGCATATAATTTTAACTTATATATATGTAGTCTTAGAACTAGGATAGCAAAATAACCTCCTTAGGATAAAAGTTCATGGATACTATATCTTTTTCACCTTCTGCAGTGTTCTGGTTTTTGGTGGGTTTTTTTTGTTTGTTTGTTTGTTTTTTGTTGGTTTTTTTTGTTTGTTTTTTCTCTAGTAGGTGATATAATTGTTGAAGGCAGAAAATTCAGTCCTGTTCCATCTACATGTAATTTCTTCCAGGCTTGTTCCACCTCAGGGGTGCAAAGAGAAATGACAGCATACACAGAAAAATTCAACGTCTTTTTAAATCATATTGTTACACTGAATAAGGTGGTTCAACATAGTTCTTAGTATTGGTGAGACCTAAGCATTTTGGTAGGTTGCATTCTTTGATCTTCCCATAGGTAACCTGGCACACAGTAAAAGCAAAACTACAATCAGTTACCAGATGTGGACCCCCCAGAAATCAATCAGTCGTACAAAGGTAAGAAAGCTGATATCATGATTCCTCATTGAATCTCAAGTTGAACTACAAAGGCAATACTGTTATTGGTACTAAAAGTAAGCAAGTAACCCCTTCGATGGTTTTTCTCCCTCTCCTATTTTCTTTTCTGTTTAGCTGGATATCTTTGTGTTGTGCAATTCATATTCCTTCCGTGAGGTAAAAAACTAACATTTCCCTTCTTTCTTGCTATAGTTTTATAAAAGCTTCAGAAAAAAAAAAAAGAAAGAAAGAAAGAAAAAGAAAAAAAAAATTAGTAATTTGGTGTGAAGTACAGCCATGTTCCATAGAGAATGACCACAGTGGTCCACAATAACAGGATCTCAGACATTGTCAGGGTATTTGTGGCAGTTATTTAGATGTTCTGTTCTCAGACTGTGTCCTCTGTGTGTGAATGTTTGTGTATTGTGCAGCAAAGTAATGTATTGTATTGGTGTAACTACTTTGTGCTAGTGATCATGCAGTAACTTTTCCAGTTTTTAGTACTTTTTTTTTTTAAATTGATGTTTTCAAAGATGTGGTTTGAGGCTTTGGAAAGGTCACTATAGGCTCAACATAGATAAGAAGTGTCATTTTCTTACTTCATCTATACAGAATGAATCAGGAGATACTGGACATCATCCAAGAGAGACAACCAGTATGAAAACACAAACAGTCGCTTCTTATTTCAGAGTAAGATATCAGATTTTTTCACCTGTTTTTTTTTAGAGTAGAATAAGTATTTATTCTTTCATCTTTTGAAATACACCTGTTGACTTAGAGTAGCAGTGGTCAATTTAGAGTTTGTGAAATGCATGTAGGGCACAGCAGTTTATGCAGTACAAATATCTAAAGATGACTGTGATGTTCCATCTAATTTTACTCAAATACACAGCCATATTTCTGTCATGATGCTTCTCTGTATGAATCATCCTTTACTTGCCTGCTTTTCCCTAAGGGACGTAAGGGAAGACTGCATATCAGTTGTATAGCATTTCCTTAGGATCTTAAGAAGTAAAAGGGCAAAGCTAATTTGAAACAGGAGCTATAGAGGAAGACTTTGATGGTCACAGAGGCTGTTTTGGGTCCATTCTTTTGGCTTCGTCAGTGGTGCTCTTTACTTTCCCAAGCAGTGGCTGTGCTGCTGATTCTGTCATAAAAAATATGTGTAAAGAACATTCTTTCCTCCAAAGTCATGCATGGAGTTGGCTGACTGGAGGACAGCTCTGGAGCTCCAACTCCTCATAACTCCTATATCCCAGTAAAAATATAAAGTTGGCTCAGGTAATGTTTATGACCTTTAAGAGATTGTTTACATCTGAGACAGAGAAAAGTGAGAAGCAGGATCTCTTTGTTAGTAGACTCAATTACACAACTTTTTGGTCTACCAAGGATTGTTCAAGCCGAGGTATCATAGTGCTTCAAAGCTGTTGTGTTAATATTCTGGATGGAAAAATGTATTGAATCTACTTCAAAGCTCATGTCTGTGATTCAGTGCATTACCAACAAATCTCGCAACAGAAGCCATGGATGAGTTCATTATATTTGCACTTTCCTGTTACTGTTTTCTGTAGTGGAAATCCCTGCTCAGAACATGCCAGCTAATACTCCCAAATGAAAACTCAGCTCATCCCCAGTGGTTTGCTCTTATGCAGAAATCCATGGGTGACTGAGAAAACCATCTGCCTCCCAGGCTGAGTAGAAAAAAGCATATCCATTA